>CBVK0100034780.1:0-15608 GCA_900067695.1 Picea abies | reverse complement strand
TGGGGGTGGGGGGTGGGGTGGGGGGGATGAAGATAACAATTGGTTTACTTGTGCCCAACGCACAACGGTTGCAACTCACAAGCACATCGCTCAACCATGTCACCGTTCAGATTCACCAATACTAGATCATTCTGAAATCCCTTCCATTCCCACATACGAGAGTGTTGCCTCTATGTTTCAATAAGCTTATCGAATCATTGTTACAAGCCACGTCCCACATCTTTGCTACACCCACGATTGGATGGGAGAGTGAGCCTACAACCCAAAGGACAAGAGAAGTTGCAGTACCCAGTTTGATCTGCACCCTTGCCCTACGCAAGGGAAAGGATATAACACATCTTTAATACATGCACTATGGTTAAATTCCCCCATGTGATGTATTTTCTCCTCACTAGTAGACACCCCTCGTAAAAGGGCCATTCTTTAAGCATAACTGTTCATTGTTGTCAAGTTAGGTCAAGAGGTCACACACCATAATTGGGATATAATATCTCACCTCTTGATAAGTGGTGGATGCTTGATAGTTGAAGTATTAAAAATCATCTTGCAAGGCTTTCAAAATATTAAAATATATTGAAAAGAAACTTGGTAGAAACCTAAGAGGTAAAGAAATCAATGAACACCTAATCTAGGGGAAAGGTAATTCATTGAACATGAACGATGAAATAAAATTTTACTCTTTAATGAAATCCCATCATAAGAATATGATAATTTAGAAAGATAGTTTGTAACATATATCACATAGATAACAACGATAAGAGAAATAATTTCCCTCTACAACTATTTCTTTTTACAAGTTACACTACCCAAGGAAAACCCATGAGTACTTCTCCTCATTTCAAGGATGGTACCCAGGGTAAACCCTATAATCTTCAAGGCACAGGGCCGGTCAACGATAGGGCTTGAAGCCATTACAACAATATACTCGTTAAGAGCTCAACATGTCACTTACAGGAACTGAACATGGGTGGGGAGGATAACAATCATTCCTCCCAACCACCCAAGCTAAACCCAATTGACATCCCTCTACAACTATACCAAGTTGGTATACTCATTACACCTTTTCCCTAATTTTTTTTCCTTCCATAAATTTGTTACTTTGTTTCTCATTTTGTCTATATACTCTCTTGTCGACAGGTCTATATACTCTCTTGTCTTCAACAATTTTACATTTGGTAGAGTATCCTTTCTCAACCTTAATTGGTTTGTTCGATAAAAATGCCCACCGTGTTGTCTTGGTAGCTCTAGATTTTGTAGCATTAGTGACCTTATCTCATGAACTGAGTCCTTTGTAGAGGGACAATCTTGTTGGTGTTTTACACTCGTCATACCTCTTGTTTTCAACATTTCTTTCAAAACCCGAAGGGGAATTTCAACCTTGTTGTGGATATCCTTTCTTCTAACCCTACACTTTAATTGTTTTGTCAAGATTGTTTTGGGTGCATGTTGCTATTGCCACTCCTACTATTTGATGTCATACCCCCATACCTCATTGCTCACTATTAGCATGTGCTATAGCCCACTTTATGTGTCATTCTAGGAAAATCAACCTTCAACTGCTATTAGGGAAAGATCATCATTCAACTGCTAATAGGTATATAATCCAACAATTCTCTGAACATGCCTGTAGATACTCTTTGGACTTTGAGAAAAAATAGGAGCTATAGAGGTGAGACAATTTTCCAATTTGCAAACAAAGGTCTTCAAAACCACTCCTCAGATAGTGAGCTTTAACCCCTACTAGTCCTTAAGCCCATCTACATTGAGCTAAACATCTTGATTACACACAAGACCTTGCTACAAAGTATGTTGAGATACATTATGAGAATCTCAAAGACTCAATATATAAAATAAAACTTTAGGGTTGAGAATAAATACAATTAAGCGATGATTAAGGACAAGGGCAATCCCTCTTTTTTACTTCCAAAGGTCCCAAATCTTGTTAAGATCGAAGAATGCCTTTTCAAACAATGCTCACATTGGAATGGGTTATCATGCACATTTTGGTGCAGCCCTAAAAGATTTGAATCATTCCTTTTAATGGGGGGTATTTATGATTGATAAGGAACCCTTTATCCATCAATTTTTGGGTAGCATCAAGATTACGACATAGAGGCATAACATGCAATATAACTCAATGTGCCCTGTGATGTATCTTGTAATTAGTCAAAGCAATGTTTATCATTGTTTAAATCACTGCACCATAAATCATTGCACCAAAGTAATTCCAAAATATGAATTTTAGTTTGTAATTGCATTGCTAGTGGGCAAGCTCAATGTAGTAATGGTAGTTTAGTTTTTTCATGTTTTGATTGCTTGATGGTGTAGGATCTTTGTGTCAAATTAAAAGGATCATCCAATTTTGGACACCTATGCACATTGTTTGCCGATGTAATATAATTTTCTTATTTTACTTAAAAAAAAATAAAAGAAATAGAGCCACTTAGTGTGACACTGAAACTTAGGATAATATTAATTCCAAAGACATGGATGATGTAAGGCCCCCTTCACCATATCATGAACTTTTTAACTGCAGTGTAACAAGTGAAATGCACTTTAGAGTGGAAGAGACATATGACTTGTATAGGGGTGGAATACAATGAATGGAAAACATTTGACCTTTCAAATTTTTGAGGAAAAAATATTTTAGGGTGAAATACAATGAATCGAAAACATTTGAATTTTAAAATTTTGGAGGAAAAAATATTTAAGATTTTTTTTTGTTTCTTTGAGTTCTTAATAAATGACTAGCAATTGCATTTTTGCCATTTCCTATAACTTTACTATAATTTAATTTTAAGATCATGGTATAATTAAATAACAAATTAATATATAATACCCCTTGTTTTTCATTTTCGAATTTAAAAATAACCTATAAAAATGCACATACCCTGTCTTATTGGATTAGAATACATAACCTCATTAAACACACAAGTTGTACCAAAACAAAGAAATGGTAGCAGGAAGACCAAACAACACATGAATGTGATTGTGATATATGCACTAAGCGAGTTAGTTACAGTGCACTTTCTAATCAAAAGGTGAGTAAATCTAGCCGTTGCCAAAATCTGCAACAATAAGCCACCCGGCGATAAAAGACACGGACCAGAGGGTTTTATCGGGGGTTTAGGGTTTTGTTCGGGGTGTAGGGTTTTAGAGCAGCGGAAAAAAATGAGCAGAAGTTTGGGGATTCCTGTGAAGTTGCTTCACGAGGCAGCCGGAGGCAGCCGGGCATGTGGTGACGGTTGAACTGAAGAGTGGCGAGCTGTACAGAGGCAACATGATCGAATGCGAAGATAACTGGAATTGCCAGCTCGAGGGCATCACCTACACTGCCAAGGTACATATAACGAATATTTACTCCCATTTTCATCCGACTAGTAGTTTAGGGTTTATATGGGTCGGCGTTTAGGGTTTAGGGCGCATTTTATTCTTAGTTATATTGTCATGATTCAAGAGTTTTCTTTTTAAGAAAAATACAATGTGTGTGAGGTGCATGTCTCGAGAATGGTCTCCCTGATATGATAACTGACATTGGTATTCTAAGAGAATTTGAACTCTTAACAATAGAAGCAATTGATAATAGAAAGACACGGTCAACCTTGAATCCCAAGCAAAAACCTAAGATTGCTGTGGCATTTTATTGTTTTCCTTGATAGAATATATGAACTTGTGCTTACATTCAAACCTGAGTATTGTTTAGCGCCTTCATCGACATGCTGTTAAGGTCTAGAAACTTCCTGCTTTATTCTTTTACCTTAGGAAAGCTACTTAGGCTTTCTGTACTGCTGAGTGACAACCTGTGGATTAGAATCTCCAGGAATCTGTCCTTCAAGCATTGAATTTCGATACGCAGTACATCATTTTTGATGACTTATATTTGAAATATTATCCTATCTCAAGTCCTTAATTTCTTTTAGGGCTGGAATTAAAGTTTGATTTTTTTATCCTGCCATGATAGGGAGTAAGTCATATTTGCAACTTTCCCCCTCTTCAGTTTGAGTCACTTGCTGCCATTTTTTTTGCCAGTTATACTCGCTCTAGATTAAAGTATGATATAATGTATATCCCCTGTAGCATGTCCAACAGAAGGGAATAACATGCCATCTAGATGGAAAAGGTGTATTTTGAGAGAATGTCTAAGGCTGAATGTTGCCATTTTTTATACTTATTACTAATTAGCCATACTATTATTGAGATGATTTTTTTTAACATCTCCATAAATTGATTGATGAGTTATGTGAAAACCTGGTTTTTGCCTGAAGATTGTTTGTCATGGATGTTCTTGATTCATAGATTGCACAACCTCATGTGCTGTGTTCCAGTTTTGTACAAGATCTTTGCAGGGATTATTAGATAGGTTAGGCATCTTCCATATATCGGATTATTAAATTTGTCTAAGAAAAAAGGTCCAAAAACTGGAGCTTATTAGTTGGGAATTCTTATTTGCATACTTGACAATGCTACATCAAATAGACCAAGTCTTGTAGAGGAGTCATGTTTAACAGTTAATGCACAATTTTCAGCCACATCACCAAACTTCTTTGATATATTTCCTTGCCCCTTTTATTCTACCCTTAGTTTAGAAGCATCCTCATTATCTGAGAATCATTATTTGTAAATTTGCAAGTATAAACCTATGTATGAATCCTGACAAGTCTGGAAGGATTTTACAGAAACCGGTTCTGCATCTGAAATATTTTTTAAAAACCTTTAGATTAATACCCACAATTGAGCCTCTTCAGTAAAATGAGGCAGGTTTTTAAGGGACTAACTTTCAATGACATTTATGATTTCTCAACTCTCAGTTATTGGTAGTCGACAAATTTCTACTGGATGTCAAATATTGGTTCTAGTGCTGGTCCTTTCGACTTGCTAAAGAAGAATGCCATAGTGATGAAGAACTAATATGTTACAGCTTGGTCTGATTATGAAATCATTCTATTCTATCCTACATAAGAGCTTGACTTCACAAAATTGTCATTGATGCCTTTTGTTTTGAACTTCCTAAACTAGAATGTAGAATATAAGTCAGATCTTTTTCTGAATTTCGCACTAACTCCATTCTATCCTGTGACAGCTTGATTTATTCATTTACAAATGGACCTTCAAATTCATACAGAACTCTGGTAATCTTTCTCCAAATCTTGGCAAATTGATTTGCAGGAATGAGCCCATCTGTCATCCATTTGTATCTCTTTTGATCTGAGACTTCTTAATTAATTTTTCAATGGTCAAAGTGGATTTTCTCCAAAACCCTTCTTCCATCTGAAGAGGGCTAAATTATTCACCCTTGACCTGCAGGATTGACAACCCCTTTCTCCAAATTGTCTGCCTAAAGTTGCACAATGTTGCTTAGAGAATCTATTGTAATGATTGTTCAAGTGTGGTGGCTTGCATGCAAAACCTCAAGATCTTAGTATTCAGTATCTGGGGATATGTACGAGTCTGGACAAATGTTCATCAAAATCTGTCCCTTGTAAGATGGGGAATGCTAGTGTTTAATACATGGTCTTTGATGTAGAAATGTAATCAAAGGATGAATTTATAATCTTAATAAAAAACAACGTATTTGTCATGTTTTTTAAAATCTGAAATAGAGAGATCTAAGTTGTAGGAAACGCCCCCCTGGGTGTTGTACCGGTACCAGAAACCAATGCTGTAAATCTTGTCTCGAGGAAAGTATCGATGAGGGTCTGGAATGTAACTTCTCGGTGACATCGGCGAAAAATATCGGAATATCTTTTGAAATGTCGCAAGACAGGGGCTTAACTCGAACTATCTCGGAATATCTTGGATATATCGGACATGGGTTTAACTCGGTGATATCCGACGACGTTTCGACTTGTACGACTTCCGTTTTGATGATTTGTTTTTTGTATGTGGGCCTTTCCAAGTGGCCAAGAGGGTCGTGGGTCCCTCAAATGGTCATAAAAAAGGTAATTTACCCCTATTAAATAATTATAATGATGTGTACTTGCTTAATTAACTATTTTTTTTTTTAGTTTGAGAAAAAAAAATCTAGAATTCTCAAGAATCCCTAAAAACCTCTTCTTTCCTATAAGAAAGCACTTCATTAACTCATTCCTCACACTTTCTTCAGCAGGAAGAGTTTCCTACAACAACAACAAGCATTTTAGTTGTGGTTTGGAGCATTGGGAGCAAGCTTTGTTGCATTTCCAGCAAGAGGACAGTTGTGGGCAGCGAGAAGAAGGGTGTGGACATTCTTATATTTGGTGAGCATATTTATTGACTGTTTTTGCAGCATTCATGGCTTCTCAATGTGCCATTTCCTCTGCCCCTAGAGCTCCTACAACAAGCAAGTAGCTAGAATACTATCTTCTTTGGAGGTATGTTATCAAGCTCAAGCAAATGGATGGCGGTGGGGGTTCACGGGAATGGAAGTGCAATTTATGTAAAAGTGAGAAGACCTTCAAGAGCTCTTACACAAGAGTCAAGGCTCACATTTTGCATGAAGGAGTGAAGGGTGTTGCTGTTTGTGCACATACTAGAAATCCAGAGCTGAGGGCTGCGTTGCAGAGAGAGCATGATGATGCTTAAAGGTTGAAGGATTAAAGAGCCAAAATTGGAGGGCAGTACTGGTAGAAGAAGAGATATCCAAGCCTGCAAGTGCAACTAAAGATAACAGATTGTTGAAAATGCTCAACAATCAAGGGAGAGAAGAAGTTGAGTCAAGAGTGGCAAGGGCCATATATGCTTGTGGCATCCCATTTAATGTGGTTTGGTCCCCCTATTATATTATGGTAGCTGCGGGAGGTATTAACCTCCATATGTAACCTTTGACTAGAATAGAATATTTCGGAAGCAAGAGAAACCCTAAACAGATGTGTGAAAACCCTAGAAGACATGTCGGCTCAACATAATATATAATATTAAGGTATTATCCTCTAGGAAGATAAGTTGGCCTCACAGGAAAAAGATAAATAGAAAATATAATTACCAGAAAGCCAGGTCAACCCAGCCAGAAAAGTCACTGGATAGATTAATATAAATAGAGGACGTCTTGGCTCATTTGTACACTCACTCTCACTCAGGAAACCAGAAACAGTGCGCAAGTTTGGAGGAGGAGCAACAACAACTGCATTTGTATGATTTTATCTTGTGCAGTCTTTCTGGTACTTTCTCTTGTGTGCTACCCTAGGAGAAAGTGTGCTCTCTTGGTTATCTGTTGGTTTTGGTGTGGCTTTCTGGAATCATTCTTTCTGTCAAAGGTTAAGGTGCTCGGGGGTGGCTTTGTGCCTATGGTTGGCTGAAAATGGTGTAGCATTGTCTATGGTTAAATGAGAACAATATTCTAACAACAAGGGCCATATATGCTTGTGGCATCCCATTTAATGTGGTTTGGTCCCCCTATTGGCAGGATTTGGTGAGGGCAATTAACATAACCCTCTAAGGTTTCAAGGGGCCAAACTATGAAAAACTCGGAACATTTTTGCTCAAGAAAGAGAGGCAACTGCTTGAGGATGTTCTAAAACCAATTCGTAGCTCATGGGCAGCACAGGGGTTTCCATTATCTGAGATGGATGGACCGATACAAGGTGGAGGCCATTAAACAATGTCATTACATCATCACCAAAATGAGCAATGTTCTTAAGAGCAGAAGATTGTTCAGGTGAGGTAAAAGATAGTAATTTCATTGCTGAAATTTTCATTGATTCTATTGAGCTAGTAGGGCCAAAAAATGTGGTGCAAGCTATCACAGATAATGCGCCTGTTTGCAAAGCTGCAAGCTTGATTGTTGAGGGTAGATACCATCATATATTTTGGACTCCTTGCATTGTCCATAATCTAAATTTGATTTTAGAAGAGATTGAGGCAAAAACTGCATGGATTAAGGAGGTCACAGGGCAAGCTAGGGAGTTCATAAAATTCATCACCAATCACCACTAATCTCAAGCAATATATCGAAAATACTCCAAATTGTAGTTGCAGTATATCGAGAATACTCCAATTTGGATTTTTCTCGATATTGGTGGTGGTTGGTGATGAATTTTATGAACTCCCTAGCTTGCCCTGTGACCTCGTTAATCCATGCAGTTTTTGCCTCAATCTCTTCTAAAATCAAATTTAGATTATGGACAATGCAAAGAGTCCAAAATATATGATGGTATCTACCTTCAACAATCAAGCTTGCATCTTTGCAAACAGGTGCATTATCTGTGATAACTTGCACCACATTTTTTGGCCCTACTAGTTCAATAGAATCAATTAAAATTTCAACAATGAAATTACTATCTTTTACCTCACCTGAACAATCTTCTGCTCTTAAGAACATTGCTCATTTTATTGGTGGTGGTTGGTGATGAATTTTATGAACTCCCTAGCTTGAGATTGGCGGTGGTTGGTGATGAATTTTATGAACTCCTTAGCTTGCCCTGTGACCTCCTTAATCCATGCAATTTTTGCCTCAATCTCTTCTAAAATCAGATTTAGATATGGACAATGCAAGCCTCAAGGAGTTCAAAATATATGGTGGTATCTACTCTCAACAATCAAGCCTACAACTTTGCAAACAGGTGCATTATCTGCGATAACTTGCACCACATTTTTTGGCCCTACTTGTTCAATAACAACAATTAAAGTTTCAACAATGAAATTACTATCTTTTACCTCACTTGAACAATCTTTTGCTCTTAAGAGCGTTGCTCCTTTTGGTGATGATGCAATGGCATTGATCAATGGCCTTCGCCTTGTATTAGTCCATCCATTTGAGATAATGAAAACCCCTATGCTGCCCAATGAGCTACAAATTGGTTTTAAAACATTCTCAAGCAGTTGCCTCTCTTATCTTGAGCAAAATGTTCTGAGTTTTTCATAGTTTGGCCCCTTGAAACCTTGAGGGGAAGTGTTCTACGAGAGGCATTCTCAAGCAGTTGTCAATGGGGGGACCAAACCACCTTAAATGGGATGCCACAAGCATATATGACCCTTGCCACTCTTGACTCAACTTCTTCTTTCCCTTGATTGTTGAGCATTTTCAACAATCTGCTATCTTTAGTTGCACTTGCAGGGTTGGATATCTCTTTTCTACCAGTACCGCCCTCCTCTTCCTTGCTTCATTAACAATCCTTGGCTCATTGTTAGCACCCAAGTTAGGAGTAGGCTTGCTAGTGCTACCCATACCAATTTTTAGCTCTTTGATCCTTGACCCTTTGAGCATCATCATGTTTTCTCTGCAATGCAACCCTCACCTCTGGATTTCTAGTATGTGCACAAACATCAACACCCTCCACTCCTCCATGCAAATGTGAGCCATGACTCTTGTGTAAGAGCCCTTGAAGGTCTTCTCACTTTTACATAAATTTTACTTCCATTCCCATTAACCCCCACCACCACCCATTTGCTTGAGCTTGGTAACATACCTCCAAAGGGGATAGTATTCTAGTTGCTTGCTTGCTTGAGGAGCTCTAGGGGCAGAGCAAATGGGCACTTTGAGAAACCATGAATGTTGCAAAAACAGTAAACAAATATGCTCACCAAATATAAGAATGCCCACACCCTTCTTCTGGTTGCCCACAATTGTCCTCTTGCTCGAAATGCACCAAAGCTTGCTTCCAATGCCCCAACCCACTACTAAAATGCTTGTTGTTACTGTAAGAAGCTCTTCTTGGTGAGGAATGAGTGAATGAAGTGTTTTCTTATAAGAAAGAAGAGGTTGCTAGGGTTTTTAGAGAATTCTAGATTTTTATTTTCTCAAATTAAAAAAAACCCAGTTAATTAAGGATGTACTTGCTTAATAGGGGTTAAGGATTTTTATTTTTATTATAATTATTTAATAGGGGTTAATTACTTTTTTTATGACCATATGAAGGACCCATGACTCGCTTGGACAAGTTCGCATACCAAAAATAGATCACCGAAATGACTGTCGTACAGGTCGAAACGTTGTACGGTACGTTTGATGACGTTTTGGGCCGTTTCTAGTACTAGTAAGACACTTAGGGTGTCGTTTTCTGCAGCTTAGCTTTTCTTGAATTCATTCATATGCATCCCACTCAAATGGGCAGGAGCATTGAGAACAATATTCTTTGATAAACTAAAATAAATCATTCATTTTACTTGTTGAAGATACTCAACGAGGTGATATAGGTCCAAGTGATAAAAAATATCATCCACATAGATGTGGAAAGTTGGTCGTGGGGTTTGAGAGAACATTTCTAATGGAGAAGATTCAAGCTGTAAATTCTCCTTCCCTACTTGCTTATCACCGCCCTGAATGTTTTCTGTTTTCTTAATTTCTTTTTCATCTAGTGCATTCTTCTCAGTAGATATCATAGAGAGTAAGATATTCATCAAATAAGAGAGGAGGACTTTTAATGTGGAATGAAATCCCAACATAGGGATTTGCCACCGTAGAGATAGTCTATGACATCACATAGACAACAATCAGAAGCCAAAGATGACCCACAAGGCATGGCATTGAAACCATCAACAAAGAGAAACTAAGAGATCTTCGTTTTCTCTTGTAAATCCTTGTTAGTGGGGATTCATCATAAAGAGTAGATTTCTCAAAAACAATCTCAATGTAGCTATCCTCACCTAGATTAAAGATTTCTACCTTTTCTTTCTCACAAACATCTTGTAGATCTAGCCATGTATCTGTTGATTTCCTATATTCTTCTTCTATATTGAGTGTAAGAAGAAATCTATCACATACATTCAAAATTATTTTCAACACTTCTGTGTTGACCTTGTTTGAATATGTATGTGCTCTTTTTTACGACATTTTATTTTGCAAGCTAGGGTTTGATACAAAAAGTGAAAGACAACCTTGCATTCAATAAGCCTCCCTTCTTGATGTGAATTTGAAGAGAAGATTTTGTGGGCAAGTAGATCTGGTCTTTTTACGGAGTTTCTTACCTTGATCGAAAATTGTGATGCTTTTTCCGACCCTATTAAGGGGTTTGAGGCTGGAAAAGAACTTTCATAACTTTTTATCTTTGCCCCTACTTGAAATACCACTCATTTGAAAGTTTTCTGAATCTACTTTCCCACAAAAAAATCAACACCTCAATCAAACACTCTAGTCGGAAGTTATGCTCAATTGAAGATAGGGTACCGGAATGGACAAACATTTCTTTCGAGTTGTTTCATGAGGGAAAATTGTGGCCATTGTATCACCTTTGAGTGACCTCTCATTGGAAGTGTCCGAGTCTCTACTTTTAACAAACAAAAACACCTTGATCCTCTCTCCAAGAGAAAGTTATGACCTCTGCAACATATAGACCTTTTTTGCCCTATAGATAAAGAACTTGCTCCTTTACCACATGCATCTTGCATGTGTCCAAATTTCTTTTCCACCACAACTAAATGTGCATCTTGCATGTCTCCAAATTTCTTTGCCACCACAACTAAATGTGCATCTAACATTGAAAGAGAAGAAGAACAATATAAATAACAAGAAGAGGTCTTCAAGAGCAGAAGCATATGCCCAGATATAAAGTGGGGGCACCCTCAGAGTGAAAAGATGGAATGCACTTGCAATTTCAAATGTTGGAGGAGCACTTCTCAAATACAAGATTCTTTATTGAGAGGAAATGTAGTATTTCATTGATAGATAAGATTCATTACAAGAGAGGGAAATAAGCCCTTGCTTGTGGCCCAAGTGACCTTTATGGAGTAATTAGGCTCTTATTTAACTAATTAATTCTAAACACACTAATTATCTATTTGGGACCTCATTGAACATAGGTGGCCTTGTACTAAGGACTAAGACATTATCACAAAACCATGAGCTTACATACAAAATAACTTACTAACATAGATTTACTTGTATAGATAAAAATGTTGCATCTAGCTACACAACACTCCACTTGGTTTTGGGGTTGGATTGCCTCTAGAGAGGTTTTGGTAGATACCAGGCTACAACGCTGTGCCAAAGGTTGTTATCATTTGCAACACATGAACAATTTTGGCTATTTGTCCATCTGTACTCTTGACTTTGTCATTGAGATTGGCAACTCCTACTTTTAAGTACAATGCTACTTTGCAAATTATTCTTCATTATTTCTTTCCAAGTGCAAGTCTTTACCATAAACTTTGTGGAAATTCAATGGCTACGTGCAAAATGATGCTCCACTATCGATTTGATCTGGAGGGGGATTGAACTAGTGGAATTAGTGTAACCATAACACAAGTTGCAATGAGATCAGGCTTAACATACACGGTCACAAATTTATGGTGCAATATATAATGAAGCTAACTCAAACAAATGAATTCATACTTTAAATATACATTGTTGCAATAGAACTGGGAAGACAATTTAACTCCAAATTGTTATCGATTGAACAAAACTGTACTATGGGACATGAACTGCATGAAACTTTGCAACAACAAAGTATATACATGTTTACAATATTAGGGCTGGTATCAGTATTCAAACTATGTAATGTCCCTTTCCAAATGACTACACAGAGGATGACGAATTAGCTTATACACTCTCCTCGCAGGCTATAACCTTAGAAAATAACCTTAGAAGTCACTGTAATTATTGTAAGTGATGGGCCCAACTATTTTATTTACCATTATTCATCATCAGGATCATTTCCGCACAACTTGTTCTTGGTTCCGTTGCATTCCGACGATTTCCATAAAATGGGGTTATTATTGGGCATATTTTAATTAATTACATTAAAGGTACTATTTGAAACTTGTTTCTTGGAGAAATACTTTAGTGTAATAGCTCGTTGGAAATGGGGCAAAAATATCTGCAGGATGGGATGATGAAAAGTGGCTTTTAGTGGTGAGAGAAGTCTTAAAGGTGAATTAATCACTTTTTGGGGTTAAAAAGGTAAATAAATTAATAAAGTGATTTTAGAAGAAAATACTAAAGATGAATTAAAAAGTCATTTGAGGAGAAAAAGTGAGAGGGGAATAAAGAAGAGAAAGGGGCTCATTTCCTCTCATTATGCATGTTATGTTTTTGAGTTGAGATTTTGGAGAGCTCAAGGAGCTTGGAGACTTAGGGTTTGGAGATAAACCCTAGTTTTTGGATTTAGTTTCAGTGGTGAAAGATCCACTCTAGTTAGAGGATTGGTTTCAGTGGTAGATTCCACTCTAGCCAATATCTTCATAGATCCACAGGTGTTTTTGAGGTGGGACGCAACCTTGTTGGGATTCTACAGGAGGGGTGCACCATTTAGGAGGGAGGAGTTCGATTTGGAGTATTGAGGTGGGATCTTGAGGAGATCCATGCTTGCATGCATTTGCCATCACTTGGGCGGCCTTATTGTGTATTCTTTTTGGGGGTTTCCTCTTTCAGAGATTATTATTTTTATACATGGTCGTGATTGGCTGAAGGAGGGCGCACTAGGGAGTTTGGATTCATTGATTGGAGTTGGTACTTGCATCATCAATTGGAAATATTCATCTTATTGGCTAGCTGTCTCTTCCCATTCATGGAGAAAGCATTTTTATGGGGATTCGTGGTCAGTTTGATTGCTCATATTTCAGCAGGACGTAAGTCTCTTGGAGGGCGCACTTCTTGGCATGTTAGACTTGGTTTTGGTGTGTTATATCAGTTCTTTTGAACAACTATTGTTAGGTGATCCTAAAGGAGAATTATTCTTGTCATTTCCTTTCATGTTGAGGCCATTACAACCCTAGTTAGTAGCTGTTGTATTACATGGATCAGATCTGGAAATTACTTCTATGGACAACCATATATAATAAATAAATAAGCAAGGATTCTTGGAGGTATTTGTGTTTTTTCAAGTTATGCTCTTGGTATCTTTTCTTGTATTCATTGGCATGTATGTTGTGAGTGTTCTTACTGTTCTTAATCATCATAATTTGGAAAACATGCTTAAAGATGCAAGTTACAGCCAATGCATGCAAACTGTTTGACAAAACTCTTCAACAAGAACCTCCAACAAATTCCAATCAGCAAGCTTAAACTTATAACAACAGTAAGAAAGGGGTTTGGACAACATGGATAAAGAGTGTGATTGAAATCATCCATCACCCAAGAAACTAAATATATAACAACATCAAGGAAAGTGGCAATTTGGGGGTTTCATGCCAATTGTTTGTCAGAATGCTTCAATGAGACAGGCTGCCAAAAACATAACAACAAGCAAACATTTGTATCAACAGTCACTTGAAGGTTACAAGGAGGTTGGAATCCATCCAATTGACCTTCTACACATCAAGAATCCTCCTTGGAAGTTGGAACAACAAGAGAATTAATTTACCCAAGGGGAGCAAACATCAAAGTGTTTGACAGAAGTTCTCAACCACATGGATCTGATTTTTATATCGGATTTGGTTGGGGATCTTACAGTGGTAGTAAGATCACCAACCAAATCTGATATAAAAATCAGATCTATGTCGTTGAGAACTTCCATCAAACACTTTCACGATATGATCTAAATCCTTGGGCAATTCAATTCTCTTGCTGCCCCAACTTCCAAGGTAGTTTAAGGGGCCAAATGGATGGGTTCCAACCTCCCTAGAACCCTCTAAGTGACTGCTATTATAAATGTTTGTTTGCTGTTATGTTTTGACAACCTATCTCATTGAGGCATTTTGACAAACAGCTGGCATGAAACCCGTAGATCGCCACTTGGGTGATGAATGATGTCAATCACACTTTTTATCCATGCTGTCCAAACCCTTTTTTACTGCTGTAGGTTTAAGCTTACTAATTGGAATTTGCTATAGGTTCTTGTTGAAGAGTTTTGTCAAACAATTTGCATGCATTGGCTGTAACTTGCATCTTTAAGCATGTTTTCCTAATTATGATGATTCAAAACAACAAGAACATTCACAACATACATGCCAATGAATACACAAACACCTCCAAGAATCCTTGCTTTTTTATTTATTATATATGGCTGTCCATAAAAGTAATTTCCAGATCTGATCCAAGTAATACAACAACTACTAAAGAGGGCTGTAATGGCCTCAAAATGCAAGGAAATGACAAGAATAATTCTCCTTTAGGATTGCCTAACGATGATTGTTCAAAAGGACTGATATAACACACCAAAACCAAGTCTACCATGCCAAGAAGTGTGCCCTCCAAGAGATTAGACTTACGCCCTGCTGAAATATGAGCAATGAAACTGACCACAAATCTCCATGAATGGGAAGGGACGACTAGCCAATAGGATGAATATTTCCAACTGATGATGCAAGTACCAACTCCAATCAGTGAATCCAAACTCCCAAGTGTGCCCTCCTTTCAGCCAATCACGCCCAGGTATTAAAATAATAATCTTCGGAAGAGGAAACCTCCGAAGAATACACAATAAGGCCGCCCAAGTGATGGCAAATGCATGCAAGCATGGATCTCCTCAAGACTCCAAATCGAACTCCTCTCTCCTAGATGGTGCGCCCCTCTTGCAGAATCCCAACAAGGTTGCGTCCCACCTCAAAAACACTTGTGGATCTGTGATGATATTTGCTAGAGTGGAATCTACCACTGAAACCAGTCCTCTAACTAAAGTGGATCTTCCACCACTGAAGCTAGATCCAAAAACTAGGGTTTATCTCCAAACCCTTAGTCTCCAAGCTCCTTGAGCTCTCCAAAATCTCAACTCAAAAACATAACATGCATAATGAGAGGAAATGAGCCCCTATCTCTT
>CBVK0100034736.1:0-12659 GCA_900067695.1 Picea abies | reverse complement strand
GACTTGATTTGAAAATAATTTAAGTGTAAATTGTCTTAACTTAAATTATAAAGCTTAAAAGCACAAATTAAAAGCTTAATTGAAGAAATGCACAACAGAAAGACAAAAACACAAGTTGATATCGAACTTCACCCATATTGGGCTACATCTCTAGGCCGCTTCAATCGTGCAACCGGTCCATTACTATAGTGTGAAGCACTCCAAATGCTTAATTAAACTACAAATGGATCTTCAACCTGCAATAAAAATGTCTTCGGCTTCTCTAGGAAGGCTACAAATAGATGGAAACAAATTTCCCCTCTCTTCCTACAGTAAAAAAGGATTGAAAATGCTCAATCCTTCAATTATACAGGAAACACATCTGTATAATAATGAATACTTAACAAAAACCTTTCAATGACAAGCTACTGATCTACTGCAAAATGGTTGACTAGCCTAGCAAAACCTCTCTCCACATTCGGTTTTCCAAAATTTGGCTTACAAAAACCATTTCTTCAAAGTTTTATAGAGGAAAAACATTTGCATATATATAGTATTACAACAATTCCTTACCAATCCACGCTCTTCCGATCTGCATATATATAGTATTACAACAATTCCTTACCAATCCGCTCCATGTGGTGTAATGGTAAAGTCATTTGAATATATATCAATGGGTCGATGGTTCAAACCCGCGGCCTTAGTGATTTTTTGGGCTTATGAAATATTCAAATAACAAATATAATAAAGTTGTGTGCAATAACAAGGCATATGTGGTTGGGCGCAGTGACTATGTTGTGTATTATGTGGGTGGAGGTCACGGGGTCAAGCCTATGGACCTCCCCCTTTCCTATGTTGTTACAACAATACGACTTTAAATAAATATTATTGGTTAATCGTAACAAGCTCCATCAGTGGTCCGTTGGTCAAAACCGTTGGTTGTTGGAAGTGAGGTCAGGAGTTTGATCCACCCACCGACCGTTCCAAAGTTGATAAGGCCCTTTTGGCAAAATCTGGCCTGCCATGTGGTGGCCTCTAATTGGCCCACGTGGCGGTCATGTCCCTGCACATTCAACTATCTGCGATAGCTTACCATGTCAATGCCACATCATCAACTGTACAGTCTAGTCAACATGCCATGTCAACATCTGTACAACCCAGTCAACATGACACGTCAGCATCCGTATGATCCAGTCAACACGCTGTGTCAACATCCATACAGTGCCATGTCAATATATATACTACCACGTGTCATTTTCGTACTGCCACTTGTTAGGTTTGTATTGCCCTCTGTCATGTTCATACTGCCACATGTCATGTCCATATTTCCATATTTCATGATTGTACTTCCATGTGTAATCTACTAGTGATGCCACGTGTCATCCTTGTCAACATTTTCGCATGTTTGGCCAAAACTTTAGAATGCGATAACCTTCTCATATGATGTCCGTTTGAGCCCATTCAAGGGTCATTGGAAATCTCTCGTCGAGATCTTCAACATGAGTACATCTTCATCATAATTTGAGAACTTAAACTTTACTTGGTTTTAGAGATCCTCCTTGATCAATATTGTCTCATTTATGGGTGCCTTTGTGGAGGGAGTGTTGCCCTTCGTCTACGATGCAACATTTTTCCAAGGCCTTTTATTGCCATTAATTTATTATGGTTTGAAATATAAACATAAACCGAAATATAAACACCAACCGACCTTGTATAAGAACATGGAAAATTGGAATGTAATCCAACTTTGGCTTCCAATTATGTTTCAGCCACCTAGAAAGTGAACCTTCCTTTATGGTTTCACCGCTAAAATTCCCCACCAGAGTCGTCTCGTAAAACCTCCCCACATCCGCAATCGCCACATCCTCGCACAAGAACATATACACCAGTTTTGTTCAAACTTTGATACACTTCTTATTGTGTTTTCCAATAGCCACTTCTGCGCCTGACTTTACACCAGAACCAAACCCTACTTGACTATCTACCTCTGGAAGATCAAAGGAATGGTTTCATGGAGCCAATGGCCTGGAGGACAAAGGGGATGAAACTGCATTACCTTGCACAAGCAAGCCATATTGCTCATTAAAATCTGAATTATCTTCCATTGATCTAGAAAAAGACATTCCCTGCAGAGCATTTTCTCCGGGTATCTCCATCGTAATATGGAGAATCCCCCCCTGTCGAACTCAAGCTGCGGTCTAAAAGATAATTGTTTGATCAAACTAGGTTCATAGTCCACCAACTCTTCATCTTGGCCTTCCATTGCCATGTGGATCCCTCTACACGATCGCATGACTCAGAGTTGAGAAATAAGACAGTGATAAGGCCTAGTTAGACCTCCTGAAAACAAACTGATGGAAAGTGAGAGAAAAACCCCAGGCTACCTTCAACCTACGATTCTTGGACCCGTGGCCTAAGCGCCCGCGACCATGTGCCTAAAAATAAATTCTGAACTCTGAAATCAACAAAATACAATACTTAACATACTTTTTTAATAGAAGATTCAACTAATACATACATAGTTTTACATGTTTTTTAATAGAAGATTGATAAAGTTGGTAATAGAGTTAAAAATTGTAAAACCATTACATTGAAAGTGTATAGATAAAATTTATTTTTATGTCTTCTTGATATTTAATAATTTAAACTTAATTAAATAAATTTAATATATTATAATAGTTAAATAATATAAATTAATAATATCATTGGAAAAATTAAATATAATAATTGTGATTTTAGTAAACGATTATATTATAGCTTTGTCTTGTAATCTTTGAACAATAAAAATTAATAAAATAACATTATTATTACATCATTATTATTATTTGTGAATAATTGTATCATAATATTAATGAATAGTTATATCATAATGTTATTATTATAATATATAAAAAAACATAATTATTCAAATCACAATCATTTCACTCATCATATTTATGTATTTTTCTTTGTAAACTTGTTTAATCAACATATTGTATCTTGTTGCACAACAAACAATTCACCTTGAGGAAGAATTAAACATTAATAATAATAATCTATTTTTAAGGTCACGGCCTAGCCACACCAAATTGGTGTATGAGACCCCCTTGTTTGTGGGACAAGGGACCCCCTCCGCCCAACGATTTGACTGGTAAAGTCTACGGAGATATACATACCCTACCCCCCTCTGGATTTGTATGGCATTAATGGTTATAAGTTTTTGCAATCACAATCCAAATTAAATGATTTCATAAAACTAAAGTTAAACATGATTTGACTGGTAAAGTCTACGGAGATATACATACCCTACCTCCCTCTGGATTTGTATGGCATTAATGGTTATAAGTTTTTGCAATCACAATCCAAATTAAATGATTTCATAAAACTAAAGTTAAACATTATATGGCAACTCTAAAGTTTAATGAGTGATACATCTCAAATTTAATTTAGAAACAAAGAAATCATCCGCATACTCATAATAATTTTTATAAATCAAACATCAACAACATAAACATGATATGAAAAAACATAATATACATGTGTGCTATATTGTTTATAGCGCACTATTGCAATTGAAAGCGCACTAGTGCGGTTGTTACATAAAAAATGCACTAACAACAATTTAATTGAAAAAGTACGTATGCAAACCTCTGCAATTAAATTTTTGTGGAGGTTGTGCTTTGCGAAGCCAATCACTCGATCCTCTGCCACTCCCTGAAATAATTGGTTAATCAATACATGCATAATAACTCAACCATAGTCATTTAAAAGATATTTTTGGATCAAGGTGTCACTCCATTGTCCACTCACATCCCAATTTTACCCATAGCAAACTTTTTTTTCATACAACTATCCCAATCCACCAGCTCTCTTCCCCTCAACTTGCACAACCCAAGAAATGTGATTCCCCTTCACTGCACATAGTCCCTCGGGCCTTCCCACTTCTCTCTTGGGCTCCAACATAGGTTGACTAGGAATCTCTCTTACTTGGGATTCTAGGGATGTTAGTTGTAACAAGAAAAACTCATAGCAACAAGATCACTTGTTGTTGGGTAATATTTTACACACAAACTCACTCTACAGGACTAGAAACCTAATTCTTCATGTATTTTCAGCTCCAAAATTTCCCCACACATGTTCACTATGGATTCTTCCAAGATCCAACACTTTCCACTCTATTGCTATCCAAAAACTAGTTGTAAAAACTACCATCTTTTTCCATACAAATTTCATTTTCCCCCCATGCAAGTTGACTCTCACAGTCTCCAATGTTGATTGTGCTCATCCCCCATGCTTTCTTAACTATGGGATGTGAATTTTCATACCAACCTTCTTACATGTGTTTAATGATTAGATTTGGTAACACTCAAACATAAAATAGAAGGTTTATATACAATAATAATAATTCATAAAGGTGGGTTGATATTAATAGACATGGTTAATTCCCCCTTTGTATGCCCTCTTAGACCATCCCCTCTCTTGTCAAAATTTAGCCCCCATTACTCCAAATGTGTCCAACTACAACCAGTGTTACATTTTTTTTTATTATCATGATATACAATGTTTACATATTACATAGTCAGGCCTACAACCATACATCATATTTACATTACATATCACTAATTCAGGGATTAAAAATAGGGATGTTACAAACATGATATAAAAAAACATAATTTTATAGAAAACCAATGTTGTTACGTAAAAATGCACTGACAAACAATTTAATTGACAAAGTGTGTATGAAAAGCTCCACAATTAAAGTTTTGTGGAGATTTTTATTTGTGAAGGAAATCACTCTTTGGTGCCTCTCATAATTTAATGCACAAACTCAATCATCTTCCATTGCCTCAATACTCTAGCTCGCATCTCCTCCTATGCGGGTTGCTCAAATTTCTCCAAGATATCATCTTCGTCATTCCTGTGTAAGCCATACTAAATGGTGTCAATTCATTTGTAAATCCCATACCTAGAACTCCTCTTCTTCTCCTTGGGGGGCTTATCGAATAGCTCTTTGATGTCGAGGAGGAATTTCACAGCCTTAAAGTATTTGTAGCCAGGTCCCATACCGGTGGCACCGAGCACATAAAATTTGTTCCCTTCCAAGTCCGTCATCTTGGCCCCTACTTTGACATAATTAATATTTCCAAACTCTAGATTAGAGCTTCCCAATGCCCCATTTTCCTAATCATAAAAAAGGGAACCTTGGTGGATGTCTTAATTATAATAATTTTTCAACCTCAAGAATGACCTAAGGCCCATATTGTATATTTAATAGAATATAAGAAGCACATTTGAAAAAAATGATGATCCATAAGATTCACAAATATCCATAATTTTCTTATCATTGAATATTAAGCATTTCCTTGGCCTCGACTTTCTCCTCCATGAGATCCTCACTTTTGTATTTACTAAGAAACTCCCATTTCTTCTTCTTTACAACCATGTGCTCGATCTCTTTCTCATCCAAAAGGGGCACATGGGAAACAAACTTTGGCTCTCTCTGTTATTGGTTTCCCTTGTCTTTCTCTCCCATTTCTTTTGTTACATCCTCCTCTTCCTTGAATGGGACCAACTTAATAACAAAATCCTCCCTACTCTTGACCATCAAATTGGCCTCCCTCTTAATAGACTCAATCCTCGATCACTATCTCAGTGTTGTAGGTTGCATCTCTTCCTCTGCAAGACACTCAACTTTCTCCAAGATATTGTCCTCATTATCCCTATAGCTATAACAAATGGAATCAATTCTATTGTAAATATCATACCTATACCTCCTCTTCTTTTCCTCAGGGCGATTATCAAATATCTCTTTGACGTTGGGGAGGAATTTGCTAGCCCCACTTGTACAATTGGTTGTTGGAAGATGGCATGTTACAATATTCCAGCAACCAATTGTATAAGTGGGGGCTGCAATATTCCTCCCCAACGTCAAAGAGATACTCAATAAGCCCGCCAAGGTGAAGAAGAGGAGGTCTAGGTATGACATTTACAAGCAAATTAACGTCAATTATTATGGCTACAGGGATGACGAGCGTTGTATCTTGGAGAAAGTTGAACGACCCACGGAGGAGGATATGTAGGCTAGAGCGTTGAGCGAGTGGTAGAGGATCAAATATATAAAGATGGAGGCCATGTTGACGATCAAGAGCGGGGAGGTCAATGTCATTAAACTGATCATGTTTGAGGAAGATGAGCATGTGGTGGAAGAAATGGGAGAGCAGGACAAGGGCAACTAATAGCAGAAAGAGTGAGAATTTCTTGTCCATGTGCCCCTTTTGGATGAGAAAGTGATCAAGTACATGGTTATGGAGAAGAAAAAATAGGAGCTTCTTAGAAAATACAGGAGTGGGTATCTCATGGAGGAGCAATTTGAGGCCAAGGAAATGCTTAATATATAGTGATAAGGCATGATCATGAAGCTTATGGATCATTAGTTTTTTTCCAAATGTGCTTCTTAACCTTTATTAAATGTGTAATATGGGCCTTAGGTCATCCTTGAGGTTGACATAGTATTGTAATTAAGACATCCATGAGGGTTATTTTCTTGTTGATCAAGAAAAAGGGTCATTGGGAAGCTATGATCGTAGAGCTTGGTAGTCTTAACTATGCGAAAGTAGGGGCCAATATGACATACATGGAAGGGAATGAAGTTGATGTGCCCAGTGCAACTGACAAGGGCCCCTGTTATTGATACTTTGGGCTACGAAATTCCTCCCCGGCCTCAAAGAGCTATTCGATAAGCCCCCTCAAGGCAAGGAAGAGGAGGTGTAGGTATGATATTTACAGGTGAATTGATGCAAGTTCGTATTATGGATACAGGAATGATGAGGACAGTATCTTGGAGAAAGTCGAGAGACCCCCGGAGGAGGAGATGTGAGCCAGAGCACTGAGAGAGTGGTAGAGGATCGAGTCTATGCGATAAATTATGAGTGGCACCAAAGAGTGACCTTTACTTTTGCCTCCGCAAAATTTAATTGTGGAGGTTTTCATATGTAGTTTGTGAATTAAATTGTTTTTCTTCTAGTTGTTGTTGTTGTTGCACTCGTTGTCATCGTCGTCTCTTATTCACATAAAATTATTTTTAGGTACATATATATAAATAAAACAAATTGAAATTATGAAACACACACACGTATATAACTATTTTGTAATTATCAAAAACTAAAACTAATTTTAGCTTGCAAATAATACGTGGAAAAGTAGCAGGTTCTACTATAATAGATAATATGCACAGTTCTGAGTGCGCTATATCACATTGAAAGCACCATTGAGCAGTGTGTTGGGTCTAATGCACCAATGCTCCAAGGTTATTTGAGCACCGATATGTATTTTAACATTGTGTTGTGTTCTCTAACACACGAGTAACAGGGTGTCCCACGAGACACATCACTATGCCATTTTACCTATGTTATGAGCGGCACGGTGTGGTTGGTTCTACGGAATGCACCGCTTTGTTAAAATTTTAGGTGGTAAACCAGATGATGCAATTTCTTATAAGGAAAGCAATGGTATTCCCCCTTCCTTGGAGCACTCGTATCTTTTAGCGATGCATTGTCTTTTAGTATGAATCGGTAGCAGGGCATTCTATAAGACGCACCGCTATGATAAATTCTTAAATATTTGACCTGATGCACTGTGTGGACCTTTTCGCACTACTAGGTTTTATTTTTTATGATGAAAAACTTGGAATTGTGGTTGGTTAAATGGAACACACCAGGGTTCCATTTTTCCTAGAGCATGAGCATTTTTTAGTGTTGGTTTTTTTTAGAATGCACTAGTCATGGGCCATCTCATAAAATGCACCGCCATGCTAAAATGTTAAATATTTTGCTCGGTGCCTTGTTGTACACAACACCAGTGCGTTTTGTGGATTTTGATGCACCATTAGGCTAAATTTTCCATATCGGTAACTAGGCGGTGCAATTGGTTAATGGAATGCACCGATGTTCCATTTGTCTAGGAGCATTGACATTTTGTTTAACGGTGTGTTGTGTTTTACAACACACTGGTAACGAGGTGTCCTGAAAGACACACTTCTATGTTTATTTTTCAACATTTCGTGGTGCCATTCCATGAACAACACTGATGTGTTTATTGATTATACATACACCGATGAGTTGTATGGACCTTCTCGCACCGCTTGGTCAAATATTTTATGATGAAAACTTAGCAGTGTGGTTGGTTAAATGGAACACATTGGGGTTTCATTTTTCCTAGAGCACAATCATTTTCTTAGCGTTGCGTTTTTTTAGAACGCACCGGTAATGGGGCATCCCATAAGAAGCACCACTCTGCTAAATTGTTATATATTTTGCCCAGTGTCTTGTTGTACACAACATTGGTGCATGTATTGGAATTTGACGCATTGCTAGACTAAATTTTCCATGTCAAAAACTAGGCATGTGATTGGTTAATTGAACACAGCGGTGCTCCATTTTTCTTGGAGTATAGACGTTTTGTTGAATAGTGCATTGTATTTTATAACGCACCGGTAATGGGCGTCCAGAAAAACGCACCACTAAGTTTTTTTTTCAATATTTCCGCGATGTCGTTCCGTGAATGACACCAGAGCGTTTAATGATCATATACACTCAGTTGGTGGTGCTTTCTATAGATTCACAAAACACACAGGTTTTCAAGGCAAACCAAAGCGTTTAAATGCACCGCGTGAAAAAATATATATATAAAGACCAAATTTCAAGCCAATTTCAAATTTTAATGCAATAAAAATGCAAATAACAAGGTAATAAGCAATTTCCATGGTGTCTTCTATATCGAGGAGGTAGGGTTGCACCGTAGAGAAGAAATGAAAATTTGCAGTATTTTCCAAATTTTGGAAATGTGTGAAATCTACAAGTGGAGCTATCGAACTGACTGTAGAGCACTACAAACAGGGAGGATGTTGAAGGAGAGGGAACATAGTTGCTTGTCTAAGAGGTTGGAAGCAAAAAATGAGGTGTAACAATGGAAATTGGTATGGTAAGTTTTTTTTTTACCCTGTTTCAGTGCGCCAGACAGTCATAGGCACCGGGGCGTCAGCTGTACATGCATCAACGTGCTTTGCTCTTACAGGAGCACTACTATGTATTTTATTTTGTTTATAGTGGCTAATGGTGCATCTTACTAGCTTAAAAAATGAGGTGTAACAATGGAAATTGGTATGGTAAGTTTTTTTTTTACCCTGTTTCAGTTCGCTAGACAGTCATCCGCACCGGGGCGTCAGTTGTACATGCATCAACGCGCTTTGTTCTTACAGGAGCACTATTATGTATTTCATTTTGTTTATAGTGGCTAATGGTGCATCTTACTAGCTTAACATTGTGCGTTATTTTTATGTGTGTGTCGATGCACATTGTTCTTCTAGGAGCATCAGAGAAAAAAACTCCGCAAAAACCTTCGTCCGCCTACCTCCGCTATAAACAGAGAAGGGAGAAATTTTTCAGAGAGCTTCCATAAAAAATTTCGTTGTAAGGTGTTCTCCTTGTAGTGTTGTCAACTTGGTGGTGGGGCCTACTATCATTTATATGAAAACTTGTTGAAGTGGTTCATGAGGGGTAGGTGTCTCCCTACTCATGTTATAAGGAGGAACCCTATAACCCTAGAAGCTACTGGAAATGGTCCATATCCATCCTTAACTTCCATACCTACACCATGATCTGTAAAGAGAGGATGGCACAAGTCACTGCATTGTTGTATAAATAAAAGCTATGTGATGGGACTATTGAATTAAAATCAATGTAATTGCATTTATTCCAAATCCAATATACAATTTTGACATTAACAAGAATCCAAGCATACTGGAACTCGAAGGGACAAGGCATGTGGTTTTCTAACAAGGAAACTCTCTAAGATGACAAGGCAAGGAGATATTGTTGACACAAAGACTCAACTCATGCCCACATAAACATGGATAGGAGACAAAACAAGAAAATATGCTTGATAGTCTCTGATAACCTACATTGTAGAAAACGTGGGTTTTGCACACCCTGGTGGCAGGCAAGACAATTTTTTATCCATAAGAAGATCTCACATATTTAAGAACCACACAAAATGGATTTCTAGGGTTCCAAAATTGGTTTCAAGATATTGTGAAGTTAAAATAACCATGTCTTTTGCTGAGATTTTTGGCATTGGATTTTGTTTAGCCTACTCTCTAGGAACAACCTCGTACATAGCCACTTATAACCTAGAGTTGGTTTGTACATAGAGAAGGTCACAACTATCCCCCATTTCCACTTTCGCTACCATGATCAAGGCACTGAAATTCTTAGATTAGGCATAATATTATTGAGTATGAGTCCTTGAATATGCTCTAGAATAAACTTATTCAGGTTGGCCAAGTTGAATTGCTTTTTAAGCTTGGTGCAAGGATGATAGTTTTGTGGCATGTTTCCAAACGAATCATAACTGGAGCATATGCCTTTCCTAAAGAACCTCAAGGATGAGAACTAGGAGAATATGAGTAGGGGATTGCCATCAAATTTACAAGCAGGGACCACTAAAGATGGTGTGAGTTGAAGGAGAGGCCAATTTGAAGGGATATGTCGTTATTGGAAAGGAATAACTTAATAGCATCATAGTCCTTCCACGTTCTCTACAAAACTAAAGTACTAGAAACTCTAACATGAGAATGTTAGAAATTTTGTTTTCATTGATGTTAAAGGATGTCATTGATATCACAGGCAGGGGGAGACTGACTGTTTTCAATGATAAGGGGAGACTATGTCTCTATGAGTTGATAAGTTTATGCATATTTAATTTTCATTGATGACATTGTTGACGTGTTATGTTGATTAGTGACTCCCTAAGAAAATGAAGGCAGGTAGACTATGAAAAATAAAAAATGAACCTGGAAATGACGGGTCCAAGGATCGAACCAGAACTAGTAAAATGAATCCATGGATGAAAAGAGGAAGTATCCAAACTACTACAACCAAAGAGGAGATCAAGAAGTTTCCTACGTGGCTCTGTGTAGATGAAGACAAGAGGAATGACAATGCCATAACACCAAGGATTTTGTGCCCGAACATGCATGATTAAAGAGAAATGTACCAGAAGCGTCCAGAATGAAAATTAGACTAGACGAGATATAGAAAGTGAAGACTTATGTATTAGAGTAATCATAACTTGTTGACGTTCGACAACACATATGAATAAGTTATATGCATATAAGGGAGATGTGGCTAATCCTTGGTGGTGAGAAGGTGGGCAATCACAGTTGGAAGTTGAACGAGATAAAAACCTGAGTGGTAATAAGTCTAGTAAGGAAGTCTAAGTAAAAATCTTAAGGCATAGTAGAATATTTCCGCAAAATTATGTATCCCACATTCATTGGGAAAAATGAGTTCAAAGGGCTTATAGTGAAAACATGAAAGCACATAGTTTGAATATGAATGAAGAGTCATGGAACTGTGCAAAATGTGTTAAATTTTGGTGTAGATCACTGTGGACCCGGAACAAAATAAATCTCGACCGTTCATCTCTAGAGATCAACAGTTAAAATCCAAAATTGGGGTTCAATACTTGGTGGGCCAGCTCAACCACGTCAGTGCCATGATAACAACCTCATTAGTGCCACATATCCAGTCATATGAATGCCACATCAGAGGAAGTCCACGTCAATGATGCCATGTGTAGTGCCACATGTTAGGACATGTACTGATGCCATGTCAACCCGTGTACACAAAGAAGACGTCCACACAGAAGCCACCTCATCTGCAACATCAACACAAAGATATCGAAAAATGACTAAGTACCAAGACATCATAGAGATAGTGAGCATGACGGAGAATTGAGAGTATGTGAAGACACAAGCGTGAACCCGCGAACTCGTGGTAGGAGTTCAAAAATCAACCAAGTGTAAGAGACCCGCAGTAGGAGTTTAAAAAATTGACTAAGTGTCAAGAATTAATCGGACGGACAAGGTCACAGATACAGAGTCGAGCAAATGTCATAGACCCGTGTACCTGCGATAAGATTTTGAATAAATGGCTAAGTACCAAGAATTGGTTGGATAGTCAAATATTGAGAATTGGCTAAGCTTCAAGAATGACTAAGTACCAAGAGATTTATTTTGAAGGGAGATTTCGAAGAAATGACTAAGTACCAAGAACAATTGGTCAGGTGAAAGAGGTCGCCACTTGTCACAGATCTGACGGCCTAGAGGGTGAGAGATCTAATGGCCCAGGAGGTCACTACTTGTCACAGATCGGATGACCCAGAGAGTGAGAGGTCTGATGGCCCAGGAGGTCACTAATTGTCACAAATCAAATGACCTGGAGAGTGAGAGATCCGATGGCCTAGGAGATCGTCACTTGTCATAGATCAGATGGCCTAAAGGGTGAGAGATTCAATGACTCACAATGTCTTGTAAACCCATGATGAAATACTTAGAAAAGTTTTGAAGTATGGGTTCAAAGAGAGTGCAATGGAACGCGAAGGTGCATTATGGAGGTCGTAGAAAGTTGTATAAAAGTGTCTCAGATATGCAGAGATAGGGTTGAAAATATTCTAAGTATAGGTGCAAAATGAGTGCGGCGGAACTCGAGGGTGTAGTTTGTAGGTCACGAAAGTTTGAAACAAAGAAGAGATATGCCTTAGTGTTGTAGGTGAATCCCCCAGTGGACAAGTGGATCCCCTCTTGGTCTCTATACTCCTAAGGCCAAGACAGAAAAGTGCTTAACATGGACACTGACATCCTT
>CBVK0100034712.1:0-23534 GCA_900067695.1 Picea abies | reverse complement strand
TATACATTACAGAGTAGTTTTGTGTTTAATTAGTATCATAGTTCAAAAACATTTAAGTGGCATAGCCCAGCAGGTGGCTGGGGATGTTACAATGTGGTATCAGAGCAATTTTGTCGAGTTGTTGGTAATGTGGACATTATATTTACCATTCCATGTGCAACTAGATAAAGAAACCTGATCATCAATCTGAGAAGATAAAGACATCGATACTTCCATGAGTGGAAGTATATCATCATAAATTTTAATTTTTGTAGCAAGTTGGCAATCATGCACATGTTTAATATTTAGGAATAATGAAAATAAATCACCATTTTCTTTTTCTCCTAGGGGGGCCCACCTACTAGTTTTATTTAATTAATAATAAAATTTAATGTTCCTTTCGACTATTGGAAATCTATGTAAATAGTGGTGAGTTTATGAGTCAACACCCATCAATCATTATGGAAATTCATGCATGGAATATTGGGCATGAGAGATTTTTATTTTTCCTTAAGTAGTTATTGGGATGTGAATTTGTATGGCTTGCTTGATTTCTATTGGCAGCTTGGGTGGATTTTGGGCTCAAGAATTCTATGAGGTTGTCTCAATTCTATTATGATTACAGGAGTATGTGTTGGGTCTCGAAGGTTGTGTTCATGCATTGGGGGTTTTATCCTAGAGGACCTTTTTATCTTCTACAAGTGTGGTGTTGATCCTCTGAGAATCGGGTGCCTACAATCAATAGGGAATTTGGATTTCACCTATGTTTATTCCATCATTTCTTCAGGTAATTCTGGAGCACACTCACAAAACAAGCTTACCATGAAAATGGAAATGTTGATAAAGCCAAATTGTCATCTCGAAAAGTGAATTTGGAGTTTCAGTGAACGATATCTTCTTCAGGTCTCGGCCCCAATTTTTGGCAGATTAGATAGTTTATATCATGTACGCAATAGCTCTCCTCATTAGACGAGTTTTTCCTTCTCCCAAGTGGATCACAATAAGGATAGGGATGTGGTGCATTTTTAGGATCAATTAGATCATATAGAGGACCTTTGGAGCTCTCTGCAGCAACTCCAAATCATAATTTGCAACTTGTATACCCAAGGGATGTTGACACAAATTTGACACTAGGGTTTTCAGTATGTTACCAAAAAAAAGACCCATTGTAGACTTGTAGTCTAGGAATTTTGGCATTTTCAACCTTCCACAAGAGAAAGAGGTCTCACCCAAAGCATAGTCAAGACATTTAATAAAAGGAAAGTTATAGATAATACCAAACTATATCTACTTCTATAACATACAAATTCATAGCTTTAACCATTAATCTCGGGTTGTGACTCTAATACCCCTAAGACAAACCCTAATTGTAATGTACATATAGGTTGGTGAGCCAGGAAATTTTGGGCCACAGATCCTTTGTATATGTATTTTGAGGATACAGTGCATGTGTGGTTACTAGGCTAGAGAGCCATATGCTAAAAGGCTAGTGAGCCTATCATTGTAATATGTAATCACACTCAGATATTAATAAAAATCCATCACTGCTATAGACCAAGCAGAGAAGAGAATATGGGAGGATAAACTCCACTAGAAGGGAAAGGGGCCTAAGAGTATAGAAAGAGGGCCTAAGATAAGGGTGATTAAGTGAAGGGGATATTATATTAATATTTCCTAAAGTTAAAATTATATGATATTTTATCCTATGATCCTAAAGGTTGGGAATAAGTGACCAAGTGGGACAAAGATAGTTCATAAGGTGACAAGTGTCAAGTTAAAGGCGTGAAAATATAAAGTAGGGAAAAAGTGTATTTTCCATCATCCACTATTTCCATATGTACACTTTTCCATCCATTAGTCATACATGTACTTGGGAATATTTGGAGCTATTTGTAATTGGGAAACTTGGGTAATATGAGTTGAAGAAGCAGGTTGTCAGACCTGTGGGTATTTTGAAGAGGTGGGTTGTAAGGCCCATGAGTATTCTCTCCAGGTGAGAGAATTGTTGGGAATGGTTTCCCAATGTGCCGGGATGCAACTATAGAGCTCTGATACTTCATGTGGGACATTTTTTTAAAGCCCCATAAGGGAAGTGGGGCAACCAAAGGACTGTTGAGCAGAGAAGGGGCACACTTCTGGGGGTGGGACAAGCATGTGGAGAACGAGAGGTTGTAGGTTGTTTTCAATATATGACACCCTAATATAATAAATTTTGTTGTTGAGAAACCTTATCCTAGCTTAGGATTCATTTCCTCTTGTGGAGTTTTATCCCCAGTTCAGGGGTGACCTATTGCTAAGAGTTTATGAGCAACAGATTTTATGGCTGTGAGGAATGTCTGAGGTTTTCATACAGTTGGTGATTTACCATTATAAGATAATTGTATTTTGATATGTTTATATGCTATTTAATGTGTATTATTCTGCTAAGTAATATGTTTATGTTTATGTTAATTTTTCATGTTTTAATTGTACATATTATTCCTGCATTTTATACTATTAGAAGTTCATATTCATAGCATATGTAGGGAATTTTAAGTATTAAATGGTATCAAAGCTAAATTACAAATTTGTTGGTAACAAGAAATGTTACTTTGCAGTATCAGAGAGTCATAAGTTTTATGTGGCATGGTCCATATTGGGGTTGGTGATGCCTACATTGTGGCATCACATTCATAGGTTCAACACTAATCCTATATAGGTCAGAGATATAGTGGTGTAGCTAAATTTGTATAAATTAAATCTATGAGGATGTCTGCAACATGTTTGTGAAAATTATTTCCATGAAATTGGAAGAAATTCATGAGGAATTTGAAGGAAAGGAACCCGGGGATTAGAAATCTTCAGTTTTAATCTTAGTTTGGGTATTTTTAGGCCTGGAATTGGCTGAATTACAAATTTTAGAGTTACAGTGAAGCCATGGAGAAATTGGGTAAAAAACAATTATCCCAAGTTTCTAAGTGAATTCCAGTGAAATTTGTGCCTAGAAATTACCATTAGTTGTGCACGGATGTAATTGGTTGCGTGCAGAGCCAAAATTTTCTACATTAATATTAATTTCATATTTCCATGGCAGTTAGGGAAACAAATTGAAATTTGTGTATTTCTAAAAAAATATGAAAATTGGGAAATTTTGGTTATTTTTCTGTATTGCTCTTCCTTTCTTCTTATGTTCTCCTCACTAGAAAATATGGTTCCCTCCATTACATGGTAGTGATGTGGTGATGAAGTGGGGATGAGTTGGAAGAGGTGACGTGGAATTCCACAATGGAATTTTTACGGTGGAAGTGGGTGGCACAGTGGCAAGTGACATGGGAGCTATATGCATAGGGTGGTTTAGTCAATACCATAAACCACTATCGCATGGGGGGAAGTGATTTTGGCTTCTGACCCTTGTACCATGCGACACCATTCATATTGTGCCACATAGCATGGGGGAAACCATTATTTCACCCCAAAAGGATGTTATCACCCGCACATGTTTTGGATGCAACATGTCCTTTCATCCATTGATCTCGCTAGATCTCCACTATCAAATCTAGGAGACATGCAAGTTCACATGCACCAAGGAAAAGATGTGGGATGGGACCCGCACATCCTCGTGACCAATGAAGAGGCACCACATGGAAGGTTGAAAATCAAGATGGGACCCTTTTCCCATCCATGATCATAAGTTTTCCAGCTAGGCAAGCGGGGCCATAAAATATTAATATTTTATTAATATTTAAGGCCAACGTAAAGGGAAAGTAGAGAGAGAAGGTGTAGAAGGGTGATGAGGCAAGGCCAAATAGACAATAAAGATGACATGGAATCATATTTTGGTGACATGTAGATCCATAATTCCACATCAATAGCCATGTTAGCAAGGATTCCATATAAGCAAAAATCATGCTTTAGTCTCAAAAAGGAAGTCTAGAGCCAAAATTATATTTTGGCCATAAATGAAGAAAATTAAGTCGAATAAGGATGAACCCTCTGGGTTTTCTCCATAGTGAGGAGGTCTACATAAATGCCAGAGAGAGTCATTGGCCAATTATGTTATGATTTTCCAGAAAATACAAATTACCTTTTTTTAAATATCAGGGTCAAGCTCAATGACAAGAGTTCGGTTACTATCGAAACTTATACACAGTGTTACAAAAGTACACATGAAAATTTTGTGTGAAGGGGTTGGCTAGATTCTAAGGAATTTGGAGTGTAGGTGACAAAAGAGTGAAAAATACACTATTATGGGCAATTTTTTAGGGATTTTTGGGATTTTCATAGTAGTAAAAGGGTCCACATATTGTGAAACTGGAAAAAATTATTACTCAACATTTTGTATACTCCTCAATCCAGACAACTTTGGTTTAGTGAAGTTTTTCCAGAAGTGCACAGTTTGGAATATAGCTAGTTTGGATAAAATTTCCAAGTCTCGAAAAAGGGGTGAAGAGGACAAAGTTTTCATTTCCAGATTGTTGTAAAACCAAGAAGAATAAAACCAATGCTTGTATTCTTATACAATTATTTGAATTCTTCAACAATTTGGAATTTCTCAATGAATTTCATTAAAAATTTGACACTTAGGATAGAAACATGATTCAACTCTACATGTTAATCTTCCAAGTTAATTACGGATAGAGATCCCATTTTTCAAATCTCGACATTGTTGATACGTATTTTATTTTTGTCATCTCTTTTGATTTAACGACTAATCATATCCACATGACTACCCTACAGGAGTATGTTGGCTTAATGTGCATAGTAAATAGTTAATCAACAATGTACTCAAGCCACTTCAACTATAGGTATACACATATTCCTTGCATATAGGTTCGTTCACCTATTTTAGACATCATGCATTTCATATATTTAGATATATTAATTCATGGTTTGGTTTTGTACAGGGTTAGTAACGAACCCTAAAATTTCAACTCTAAGTAACAAATTCCATGTGGTTGGTGGTTACATTGGGAGACTATCATTCAATATTCTGAGCATATGCATTCAAATTATGACTTATTGAGGTTATGTACAAATATTTACCCTCCTTCAAACTCATGTGCAGTCTCCTTAAGGCTACTCTAGGCTATGGATTCCATTGATAGCTTGTCGAGTTTATTTTGACCTTGATGGCCCAACACTCTGGTCATAACTAATATGCTTTAATAACTTTTATGGTTATTTTACCAGTGTTTCCTGGTTGGTTTTAACTCCAAGTATAAGTTGTGATCCTCATGAGTTGTAGAACAAGTTTAATAGATACTTTGTTACTATCTCATTTATGCTAAGGCTATATATATATAGCTTTCAAATTTTGCTTTATATCCAAAACCCTAAGATGATTTTAATAACTATGACTAGTTATAACCTTTTTTTATTTCACATCTATATATATTTTAAACCTCTTCCCAATTTGTCTTATAAATATATTACTGATAGTTTTCTAGGTTTAATTATATGGGTTCTATATAATACTCCTCTCAAACTTTTATACCATATTCTCCTTAAACAAAAACTAAGTTTCTATCTGGGCACCCTTACTATTTTTGAATATTTTGAGTATCTTTTTGAATTTGAGTACAAATCTTACTATCTGTATGTTGGAAAATTGGTTCTCATTGATGTCAACCCTAGAAGAAGTTCAGAAGCCCCACAGACTGGTTGAAGAAAAATAGCATGAAGGACATTACAAATGCATGTATAATTTCCATGGATTGATAGCTCTCATCAAGCCATTCTAGTGATAGGTGGAACGCCATGTGGTTCCTCACAGTTGAGGAGACATGCCTTCTTGAAGATGACAATGTGATTTGAAAAGAAGAAATTACAAGTCGGCTCTAAAGTCAATTAAAGAAAAGTGTTGCAAAATAAGAAATGATATGTTGACTCTGAAGATAGAAAAGGAAGTAGTTGAAAAGGTATAAATACACATGGAATACCCTCGCATTTCGATCATCCAAGAAAGTGAGTTCTAATTAAAATTATGGTAGCGGAGTTGTACGTAGGAAGCTATGCTGGGAGCTACAGGAGTGAGGAAGGTCGAAGTTGTAGGTGCAAAGGGTTTTTTGAAAAACCCTAATTAAGTGGGTCCTTGTTGGTTGAACATAGAGTGTTATGTGAGGAACTTGTGGGTTTCTCTAGCCTCAACCCACAAGGCCCCACCATTTGTCCTATTTTTGTCATGCGAGGACATCTAATATTGGAAATTTCGACACATGATATGAAACCTATTCTTGGTGATCTCAACACAAGTTCTATGTAATTTTTGTATTCAATTTGATCACAATATTGTATCAGTAACAATTTAATTATCTCATAACTATTCAAGGGTGGAAAGAAGGGGAAAGAAAAGGGGGTTTTATCCTCCTTTTGGTTGATGCCAGAGAATATAGGGAGTTGTAGCTTCCTTCATGTTGCAGCCTGTAAATTAGGGGGTTGGAGCCTCCTTCCAGTTGGATTTGGAGAAATTAGAAGTTGTAGCTTCCTTTGAATGAAATCTTTTATTACATAAGAAAAAATTCAATGGATTTTCACTTATATCTATTGTGCATTGTGTATATATTCTTCTTCTCTTTATTGGATATATTATTTGATTGGAAAGTAAAGTTGTAAGAAGTGATAAATTGTACTTGATATTGATTCACCCCCCCTCTCAATATCAACAATTGGTATCATAGAATGTTACCTTCAGCACAATTTAATCACTGGAAGGAAGATCGTGAACAAATATGGAAGGCCAAGGCCACATTCCAAATGGTATTCCACTATTTGATGGAAATAATTATGCATACTAGAGCAACAGAACACAAATTTACATGACATATTTAGGAGTGGATATTTGACTCTTAGTTTTCAATGGATATAAAGTTCCAAAAACCACTCCCACCGATCCAGATGAGAAGAAATTAATGATCTTCAATGCAAATGCCAGACATGTTATTCTAGGTGGATTGACACCTACTATTTATATCAAGGTGATGAGCTACATCATAGCCAAAGAGGTATGGTACAAACTTAAAAATATCTATGAAGCTGACCCTAAATTCAAGCAAGTTAAACTTCAATGACACATAGCACAATTTGAAAATGAATGAAAAGATATTGCAACCTACTTACTCAAAGTAGATGAAGTTATCAATTATATTAGAGGACTAGGAGAAGAACTCAATGAATCCTTGGTTTTACAGAAAGTGTTGAGATCACTTTCTACGATATATGATGCTAAGGTCTCTGCCATTGAAGAAAATAGGGACTTGACTAAGATGACAATGGATGAACTACATGAGTCCCTCATAGAATATCAAATGAGAACCAATACAGAAAATGAACACGCAAATAGAGAAGCAACCTTTAAATCTATGAAGAAAAAAAAGGACAAGGAAGAAGAGAAATCGGGCTATGATTCAAATGAAGGAGAAGCACATTTTGTAATAAATATCAAGAGGGGAAATGACAAATACAAAGGTAAGTTACCTTTTAAATGCTTAAATTGTGGCAAAGTAGGACACTATGCTAAGCAATGTCCTCGTAAAGAAATAAAAGATTCCATAAGAAAAAAGGTCTCAACTCCAAGGAGGACAACATTTCTTCATATGAAAGTGATGGAGAAGAAATGGATACAAGAGAATTTCTCTTCATAACTTAAGAAACTCAATACAATTACCACAAATATTCTAAAATAAATGAGATCAATTATGAAGAAGAATCTGATAAAGAAATTGAAGGAACAAGCCTTGACTCTTTTTGGGGAGGCAAGGACATCACATAAAGTGAACAAGAAGATGATGATAATCTTGAAAAATTGAAGTATGTTGAAGAAGAAAATGCTAATCTCAGAAACATAAATAGAGAACTAAGAAACAAATTGGTAAGTTGTAAAGAAGAGAATCATGAGATTGAAAATACAATTAACAACTTGAAGTAACAATTAGAATATTATGAGAAATTGAAAGAAGAATTGGATCACACAATAAAAGAGCTAATGTCAACAATGGAAAAGTTGGAAAATTTTGGAAGAAGTACTGAAAAACTAGATGAAATTATTTGCAATCAAATACTACCTATTGATAAGATAGGACTTGGATATGATGACAATTCAGAGATAACAAATATAGATAAAGAGGACAAGAAAGATGAAGGAAATTCTAGAAGTTGTGCAAATTCCTTAAGAAGTGGAATCATCAATCAAGAAGAAATTGAAGATCAACAGGAACATGACAGAAGATCTGAATTCAGAAGGGGTGAGACATCAAGAAGGTCCTTTCCTACTAGGTATGATAACAATCAAAAGGGAGTTGAAGAACAACAAGAACATAACACCTTCCGTTGGAACAAAAGATCAGAATTTAGGAGGCATGAAACACCAAGAATATCACTTATTATCAAGTATGAGAATATATTTATTGGTCATTGTTATACTTGCAGAAACTTTGGACATTGACTGCAAAATCTATGCAAGAAACAACTATGTGAGAAACACAAATGAGTATGGTTATCTAAGGAAAAATCATGTAAACAATAGATCTGGAAATGATTATGGACATGTCAACATAAATTACAATCCATTTGATCCACTGATGGATCAAAATATCATATGCTACAAATGAAATAATATTGGTCACAAAGTATGAGATTGCACATATATGAAAGAAGATGCTCCTATCATAAAACCAACTACAATATGGAAAAGGAAAGAGAATCCAAACCAAGAAAATTGTTGAATATCATTGATCACTAAATATAAGGAAGAATAATATGAATGGTACATAGATAGTGGGTGCTCAACGGACATGACTGGGGACCAAAACAAATTCACCAACTGAAATAAAAAGGGTGGTAGTGTTGCATTTGGAGATGACTCCTCTGTCAAAATACTTAGAAAAGGTTTAGTTAATCTTGGAAGTGAAAATGTAAAAGTAGAAAATGTCCTATTGGTTGAAGATTATATATATATATATATATATATATATATATATATATGCTTCTAGTATGAAATTTAATATTTTAATGAATAAGATGTGCGCTTCTTAAAGTGGCTATGAGATGTATGTTTTTCCTTTGTTGATCGTTATAGGAATATGTTGAAATGCTAAAGGCCTTTGAGGTGTTCCGAGGTAGTCCAAATGAATTATTGAACATCATTTTTGAAGATACATCAATGAGAAAAAGTTGTAGTAAAGAGGATGAAATTGCAAGTGTGGTTGAAAAATGAAGATATGGAACCTCACCAAAAATAAGAGAACATCAAGGATGGTGTTATTTCAAGGGGGAGGGGAATGTAATACCCCAATCTCAACCCTTTGAACTTGATATTTTTTTGTATTGTAACTATATTTTCCATTTACCATGTGTTTCTCCACACCATGAAGTCGTTTCCATGGTGATTATGAACACTGGAAAACATGACCACTTTAACATTAATGAAAGGTTCCAAGGTTGACGTGTGGGAAGGACAACAATGGGGTTATGATTTCACTAGAGGGAATGGTAATGGGGTTTAATATGGGGAATGAACTATGCCTTATGATTATACCTTACCCTATCCATAAACCTCTTTCATTTGATTGACTTATTTCCATTTATCCTTAAGTTTATGCTAAGTTGGACTAAGAGTCTAGTTTAATAAAAGAGGAATTGAATATGGGAAATTATTAATCCTATGGAAAAGTGCCTAATTCCTATTTTGTAGTAACTATATTCTATACTTAAAACATGACCTCCTATTTTGTAATAACCACCTCCTATCATTAAGGAATAGAGAAAGGAGTGGATGAAACACTCCTCCCCTCACTCATTTTTTCACCAATTCATTAATGAAAAATTGAATGGGGAGAAGAAAGCTCAAAATAAATAAGCATTTTAAGGAGATGAGAGGTTTTGAGAAGGAAAAACTCAAATCAAGTAATATATTATCCATGGAGACATAAAATAAAGGTTTCTAAGTGATATTAGATGCACTTGGAGAGTAGTTAGATACATTTCAAATTCCTAAAGGTTGATAGGTTGTTAGGCTATCCAAAGAGCCATAAAATATGTATCCAAGAATATTTCCAATGTTGGAAACGAAATATGGAAGTAGGTAGTGAATTGGGATTATATTTTCCATATTGAATAGTGGAGAGATGAATCCAAGGGACTTAATGTTGGAATATTGAGAGGGGTGGATGAATCAGTATGAGCACTTTTTACAACTTTCAATCACAATATAAAATTCAACTTTATTGGTAGTATATCCTTTATGATTGCATTCAATATATCATGAACATATAACCATAAACAATACCATTCAAAAATATCACATTAGATACACAATACACAAGAATTTACATGAAAACCCAAATGGGAGAAAAACACAGAATGATTTGTTATATATATCAATATTACATTCATAGGAAGCACCAACTTCCCAATTCTCCAACCCGCTATTTACAAGATCCAACCTGAAGGAAGATACAACTCACTGAATTCTCCAGCTACAAATGGAAGGAGGATCCAACCCCCTAGTTTACAGGCTCCAACCTGAAGGAATATCCAACTCCATGTATTCTCTGGCCCCAACCAGAAGGAGGTTGTGACCCCTTGATTTACAGGCTCCAACCGGAAGGAAGCTCCAAGTCCCTATGTTATCCGACACCAAACGGAAGGAGGATACAACCCCCTTTCCTTTCCCTGCCATGTCGCCTTGAAATATAAGTGTAGACTCAACCTGTCACTACCATTGATACTGCACTACCACTATCTCATCAACCTATAATCAACATGTCATCCAACCTATGACTGTCACATCAACCTGTAACTTCCATTGTCTTTATCACTGTAACTGATATACCATCATCAACCTGTGTGTCTCGACCATGTATCAAATCATGTACCAAATACTTGTACCATATCATGTATCAACTATGTACCAACACATGTACCACACCATGTACAAAAATATGTACCATAACATGTTCGTCAACATATATCATGCTTGTTTGTAATTTGGTTCTCATTGATGTCAACCCTAGAAGAAGTTTATAATCCCCACAGATTGGTTGAAGAAAAAGAGCATGAAGAAAATTAAAAATGTATGTATAACCCCCATATATTAATATCCCTAATTAATCCATTTCCAATGATAGGTGGTACGCCATGTGGCTCCTCACGGTTGAGGAGATATGTTTTATTGAAGATGATCATGTGAATTGCAAAAAACAAGTTACAGGTCGACCCTAAAATTAAATAAAGAAAGTGAAAATAAGTGATAGGTCGTCCCTAAATTCAAAACATAGAAACAAACAAGTTTTGGTAGCGAAGTTGTATGGAGGAGGCCACACTTGGAGCTACAAGAGCAAGGAAAGTTGGAGTTACAAGCGCAAGGAGGGTTTCTGAAAACCCCTATCTGAGTGGGCCCTTGTTGGTTGAATATATAGTGTCTCACAAAGACCTTGCGATTATATATATCCTCGTCGTGTGAGGCCCCACTAGTTTCCTAGCTCTATCAAGCAAGAACCTCTGGTATTATAGTTTTTGGCACATGTTTTGAGGTGTATTCTTGAAGATATTGGCACAGGTTTTTATGCATTTGTTGTACTCAATATTACAGTGATGGTTTGATAAGTTGATTCTTTTATATACATATTTAAGGGTGGAAGTAAGGGGCAAGGAAAGAGGGTTTTAGCCTCCATCTAGTAGGTGTCGTAAAATATATGGAGTTGGAGATTCCTTCAGGTTGGAGCCTGAAAATTAGGGGGTTGGAGCCTCCTTCCAGTTGAAGCTGGAGAACTTGGAAGTTTTATCTTTATTTGAATGAAATATTTTAATATATAAGAAAATCATTCATTGGATTTCCACTTATATCTATTGTTCATTATGTATCTCTTTTCTGCTCTTTATTGGATATATTATATGATTGAAAAGTAAAGTTGTAAAAAGTGATAAATTGTACTTGATATTGATTCACCCCCCCTCTCAGTATCAAAAATATATATCTATATAAAAATATTTGTATCTCTTGATTACAAATCCTGTTATATTTCAAATAAAATGAATTCTTATGTTCAACTCTACAATCTTCCACAAATTAATGAAAAGAAATCTCTAGACTCTCAATGCATTTTCTTTATTTCTTTTTTCAATAGAAAATATTTTTGGTTGCAAAAATAAACAATATTTCTCATACATATAAACCCTTTTTCTTGCAGCAAATAATTAAAGATATATTGAAATGCATCTTTTCTTTACTGCAGTTCAATTCTAATAACTTAAAAATGCATAAATGGGTGTATTTTGTATTGCACAAATATAAATTAAAGTCAATAAAACATATCTAAGCCTCCTTCATGATTCCAGGGACAAAGTGAGTAGAAAATCTAGTTCCTCCCAACCATAGACTAGAATACCCAACTCACTTGCTCCTGTCACCCTAGAGCCTAAATCATTATTCCATATGGACTGAAAATTTCAATAACCATCTTCAAATAATTCATAGATTGAATCTTTATAAGAACCATCAAACTCAAATCATCATCAAAAGTACTCAACAATATCTTGACTCCTCTATACTTGTCTTTTCTTGTGTTACCAAGAAGAATGATAGCTTGACTAGGTCTTTTTCTCCAAGTTAGTCACATCCCTAACCCTAGAGAATATTCTTGGCTTAACTTTGTGCTAGCTTTTTCCCTCACATCCCACATCTCTAGGAGTAGGTTTAAACTTGTCCTCATGGAAAATATTTTCTATAGTGGTTTTTATCCCTTTTCACTCTCTCATAGAATAATGATATACTCTTTTTGTAACTAGATTCCCAAATCATTTTTCCACTAGTGAAACAAAATAATTTAAAAATAATATTTACAAAAATATTCATCATTATAAATGTTTATGATGATATAATTTTATCATAAGTATTTTTTTCTCAAAATATTTCTCAATATAAAATAATCCAAATTAAAATATTCAAATATTCATAAATGGAGGGACATTACATCCTTCCCCCCCCTTGAACTGAACACTGTTCTCAGTGTTCCCGTCTCAACATCTCAACTTTGGAGCAAGATTAGATAATCCATCTTCATGGTTTCCTCTATTTCCCAAGTGGCCTCCTCAAGACTAAGGTGCCTCCACTGCACTTTAACCTGAGTGACGAATCGGTTATGCAACATAGTTTCCTTCCTGTCGAGAGTGCATAACGACTCCAATTGGAACTCGCCTTTTGGTTCCACCTGAATCACATTCCAATTTACAATATGAGTTACATCATGTACATATTTTTTTGTCAATGAAACATGAAAAACAAATTGTACTTCTAAATTGGCTTGTAGTGCAAGCTAATAGGCCACTAACCCCACTCTAGCAAGCACTTCAAATGGCCCAAAATACTATGGTGGTAACTTGGAACTCTTTCCCAATTTGAATGAACTATTTTTGGGTTTAACTTTTAGATAAACATGATCTCCTACATTGATGAACTATTTTTGGGTTTAACTTTTAGATAAACATGATCTCCTACATTGTATTATGTGTGTATCATTTTTAAATCTGCAAAACTCTTCTATCTGTCCTATGCACTTTTAAAATTCTATTTTTCTTTCTAAACAATTGTTTCCATTTCTTTTAACATTTCAAGACCCATAATAATTTTGTCAACTGGATTGTCCCAACTAATAGGTGTTTGGCACTTCCTATCGTACAATACCTCAAAGAGAATCATTTTAATGATGTATGTTAACCATTATTATATGAAAATTCAACCGAATGAAGGTAATATTCCAACTTTGTGGGGCAGTCCATTACATACATCAACAACATATATTCTACAATTCGGTTAGTCCTTTCAGTCTGACTGTCAATTTGAGGATGATATGTGGTACTGAATCTCAATTGAGTTTCCAAACTACTGAACAATGCCTTCCATAAATTTGAAGTGAAATTTGTATCTCTGTCTGAAATCATAGTCTTAGGTAAACCATGCATCCTAAAAATTTCCTTCATGAAAATATCTACAATGTTTATGGCTTTGTGAGTATATTTTACTAGAATAAAGTGTGCAACTTTCAAGATTTTGTCTACTATTACCATTATAGAGTCATTTTGTTTCTTAGTTGTAGGTAGTCATGTAGTAAAATACATACTAATCACTTCTCATTTCCACGTAGGAATGGGTATAAGCTGCAATAATATTGTTGGGTGACAGTGTTTAGCTTTAACTTGTTGGCACTCAAGACACCTAGCCAGGTATTCTGCTACTTTTGTTTTCATCCCTAGACAAAAAAAATATTTCCTCAAAGTTGTTATAGTCTTTTGGTAATTAGGGTGACATGAATAAGGTTTTTTATGTACTTCAGCTAGTATCAAGTTTTTTCAATTTCGTGTTTTTTGGAACATAAATTCTACCTTTTTGTTGTACTAGACATTCTTGATTGCAGTTGAATGTTGTGATCCAACACCTTAAAAATGATAAAAAATCAATAATTACAATCCACTTTGAGGGGAAAACCTTCCTTTACCATATATCCACTTCATAATATAATATGATATGAGATAAGATGACCCTAATACTAATATCCTTAATATATATATATATATATATATAGGAGACAAAGGGGTAAATTATGATGAAAGGGTGTAGTGAAGGGTTCTATCCGACCTACTATAAATGTAATAATTCAATATATAGGTTTTAATAAGGGATTTTATACATAACATGGGGATTTATCTAGGGCTTAACATGTTGAACAGTTGGTTTGGACAGTTGGTTGTCATTGAAGTCAACCCTTGGAGATTGATGTCAACCTTTGGAGAAGTTCGAAAGCCCCAGAGATGTGAACGATATCATTAGACAATTGGTTGTCATCTGTATGGTCAATATTGTCAGTAAGTTGATTGATGTCATCCCTAGAAGAAGTCAGAGAGATGGGTGTAATTGATGAAGTCTACAAGAATCCCTAAAGGTGTGGTTGTGGAACCTGAAGTTGTTTGAGGAATTTGAATGTGAAGGACAATGTAAATTCAACATGCTCATGGATGGATAGTTCTAGTCATGTTGTTTCCAATGGTAGGTGGTACACCATGTGGTTCCTCATGGTTGAGGAGATATGGCCTCTTAAAGATGAAGCCTTGAAGTAAAGTGAAAAAGCCTTGGATCTAAGGGCAAGAAGTTACAAGTCGGCCCCAAAATTAATTAAAGGAGAAAAGTTGTTGCATAGAGCACCTAAAATTGAGAATGTAATCGTAACAAATCAGCAAGAAGTTCATGAACTGTTGGTTGTCCTAAAACAGCAACAATACCTTCATTGATAGTTGAAACTTAGAGCTAACTTGAGGTCAAAGATAGAGCTAGTTGGTAGCTTGATAGGACCTGGAAAATATTCATCTTTATCCCCCTTTGACATCATGGGAAAAAGGGTAACTCCCCCTGTCGGTATGTCTCCCATTGTCTTCATGCTTCTGATATTTCTTTCCTAATATCTTTCTCTAACGATTTCTCTCCCCTTGACTTTTCTGCAAGATCTTGTGTAGATCAATGTGGGGATTCTTGTATATAATTAATTTCCTCTCTTCCAAGGTTAATTTTCCATTGGTGCTTCCTCTTGTAATTCATTGACATGTATAAAAAGCATTCAAAATTACTTGACTTCAAATATTCATAGCTTGTCAAGTTCACATCAAATACCATATTTTCCAACAATTTTCCTTTGACAGTATGGCTTCTGATGACGATTTCTCTTCCCCTGTCTTGTTGTGTCTTTCATTGTTTTCCTTCTTGTGACTAACTGATTCCAGTTGTCAATATGCTTTCATCCACTGTCATATATCTTTATGGACCTACCAAAGATCTCGTGAATCCATCTTTGTCCATGTGTCATAACAACTATCCATGACTCTTCTACACAACTTCACATGATGTTGACATTTGTCACTTTACTCTTATGAAGACTTCTTCGACTTTGTTGTAACTGATAATTGCATATTCATGCTTCTCAAACTGTCTACTCAATCTGTAAATCAAAATTTTCATGTCTCGAACAATATGTATTGAATATCTCCATGCATGAATACATACGTGGAATCCTCTATACAATCATGAACCTATACCTGAGAAGTGTGCCAATGAAATACTTCATAACTATCAATTGATACCTACATGGTAATGTGTTTCGAAAGATGCTCCTCAAACAATCAAATTGTCAGAATGCATTCTCCACTTTTGTTATCAACCCACTATGAGATTACCTTCCCAAAATATGCAAACAATTAAAAATGCTTGAAATATAGTTCTTTTATATGTAAAGCTACTGCTTAGACTCCCCCTCTTCAATATTCATATTTTTTTAGAGTCTCCAAGACGAATGGCTCAGAAAGGTGGAGTAAGCCTCCCTAATGCAGAGTAATATTCATTTTCATCCATGGAATCATCATCTTCCTAAATTCTGACATCTTCCTCTTTACCTGTAGATTCATCATGATCTTGTACTACTGTAAATCTTGAAAGTATTATTTATGGAATTCATCATGATCTTGTACTACTGTAAATCTTGAAAGTATTATTTATGGAAGTAATTTATTCACCTGTAATCCATTCACATGTTCTTTATTTCTTTTCCAAACCTTCTTATATATGATATCAATGTTTTCTTTCATAGAATGATCCATCATGCTTCTACAATCACAAGCTATGTGTCCATAGTTGTGGAATTTGTAACATTCAATATTATATGGGGCCACATAAACACTTCTTTCTTAACCATTTCTTCCATAAGCTCTGCAATCTATATCTTTATGTCGAAATTTATTACAATTAAAACAATCATCATAAAAGTAACTTTGATACCTGGAAGTGGATGATCTTATTTGTGATGTAGTCCTTCTAAATTCATGCCTTGGATGATCATGATATTATCTTCTTTTGTTTCCTTCATAATGATTGAAGCTTCTTTGATACATGAAAGTGGGGGATCTTCTTTGATATTAGTATCTTCTGTAATATTCTTCTTGAGTCTTCTTCATTTCTGGAATGTTCTCCTTTGAGATCTCACATTCTTCCTTCTCAACAGTGCCTCTGATGATTTATGTATAACTCTTAGCCTTCTCTTCATTCTTCCTTTCTAGTAATTCTATAACATTTCTCTTCAACTTTCTCTACTGATGGTGTGGAGCTTCCTCTCTCTTCGAACTTCTTGTTGAGCTTGACAACTTTAACTATTAATGTGACAACTTCTCTTCAAGCTTATCATAGTCTTATTATTTCTTCATCATATGAATATTCATGGCTTCTTTCATTCTCTTTTCTTCTTCAAGTTGGGTATTCAAGGTGACAACTTCTTCTTCAAGTCTTATTTCTTTTTCACTAAATTCTTATTCAATCTTATTTAAGTCCTCGGATATTTCCTTGAGATGGCTAGTCAAAATATTTTCTCTCTTCTCAACTTCCTTTCTTTGTGCTACTATTTCGGCTTCCAAAAATTGATTTTCTTCCAACTTAATTTTGTATGTTTCTTCAATTCTCCTGGCTTCTTCTACTTGGACTTTTAGGTTTGTAATAATCTTTTGGAATTCTTTAGAGTTGGGATTTTGAGACCCCTTATTTAACTCGATCAATTCTTCCTTGAGTGACTTGTTCTTCCTTATTTCTTTCGTTAGTTTGTCTAAAGCGCTGATTAATTCTACTTCAATATCTATTATGCCTTCTTCACAATATTCTTCTTCTGAATCTATCTGACATGAAAAGAATATTTCTTCTCATTCCTCTTTAGCATCTTCTTTATTCTTATTAGCATTCTTTGGCTCTTCAATAGAATTGGATTCCTTAAAGTATATATTATGTATCTTATCCCAAATTTGTTTGGTTGATGAACATTTTCCCACTTTGTCTTTTATCGGATCAAGTAATCCTACGAGGATGAAATCCATTGATATTTTGTTGTTTCTTTTTAATTCCTTCTTGGTTACAGTCTTTGGTTTCTTTGAACTGGTGTATCCTATAACAACTAAGTACCAAACATCATACCCTTGTGCTCCTAGAAATGATTTCATCTTGTTTCTCCATATCTCATAGCTCTGACCATTGTGACCATCAAACATTGGCACTCCATTCTTAGTGCAATCCATGATCTACCTTACAATGGTTAGACTATCTTTGAAGGAACTTGCTCTGATACCAATTGTTGGAATACTGAGAGGGGGGGGGGGGGGGGTGAATTAGTATGAGCACCTTTTACCACTTTCAATCACAATATATAAACTTCATATTTTTTAGCAGTATATAATTTATGATTTCATTCAATATATCATGAGCATATAACCATAAGCAGTACCATTCAACAGTATCACATCAGATACACAGTACACCAGAATTTACGTGGAAACCCAAATGGGAGAAAACCACATAATGTTTTTTTATATATACCAACATTACATTCATAGGAACCACCAACTTCCCAATTCTTCAATGCCACCTAGAAGGAGGCTCCAACCCCCTATTTACAGGCTCCAACCTGAAGGAAGCTGCAACTCCCTGAATTATCCAACTACAAATAGAAGGAGGCTCCAACCCCTAGTTTACAGGATCCAACCTGAAGGAATCTTCAACTCCCTATATTCTTTGGCTCCAACAAGAAGGAGGCTATGACCCCTAGATTTATAGGCTCCAACCTGAAGGAATATCTAACTCCCTTTGTTCTCTGACACCAATCGGAAGGATGCCACAACCCCCTTTCATTGCCTCGTCCTTCTTCCCTGAAATATAAGTGTAGACTCAACCTGTCACTACCATTGATATTGTCACTGTCGTTATCTCATTAACTTTCCATCCAACCTGTCAATGTCACATCAACCTATAACTACCATTGTCTATGTCACTATAACTGATATACCATCATCAAATTGTGTGTCTCAACCATGTACCAAAACATGTACCAAATACCTGTACCATATCATCCATCAATTGTGTACCAACACCTGTACCATACCATGTACAAAAACTTGTACCATAACATGTGCCTCAACCATATATCATGTCACTCATGATATGTCTCAATCATATCATACACCATGTACTGTAGGATATGCCTCAATTATGTGTCAATATCGCAAAGATGTGCCTCTAATAATGAACCATAACATCCATAAACCAAGTACCAAGGATATTTCTCAAGCATGTATCAATATCACCCAGAAATGAACCTCACCATATGCAACCATGTACCAAAAGTCCTCCAAGACATGCCTTAAACATATGCCATAACTACCAAGATATGAACATCAAAACACATATAAGGCATACCTTTCATCATGAGGAAACCCTAATGCATCAGATCTCTGATCACCATACCTTTCTCAACTTTAGAATCAACCAGATTGCACCTTCTTCAATATTTTGCAAAAGCATCTTCTACTTGCTCCACTATGACCCGCATAGTTCCACTACTTTCTCCACTATGACACGTGGATATCCGCTACTTGCTCCACTGTGACCCACAGATGTCTACTACTTTCTCCACTGTGACACGTGGATGACTTAAGAAACCCTCCATACACTTTTCTCTTGCATTATTTCCCTTCATTGAACTTCGCCAATCCTTTAATTAATGACTTGTAATTGTTTAGGGGCTTCTTAACTAATATTTGGGGCTTCCATCTTCAAGAGGGAATAACTCCTCAACCGTGAGGAACCATGTGACTTACCACCTACCATTGAAAATTTCACGACAAGGACTATCCATCTATTAATTTGTTACTTGCATTTACACTATCCTTCATGTCCTTATTCTTCAAACAAATTCAGCCTTCATGACCACACCTATGGGGCTTCTCAACCACTTAACCACATAGCCATATTTTCAAGGATTCTTCTAGGGTTGACATCAATGCTTTTAGATTTCATCTAGAGTTGACATCAATGACAACTAAATTTCCAACACTAAAGAGTAGAGATATGGAATAAAAATGTAGTAGTGACTTACTTGGTTGGTATCTTAAAAGCTTTTAGTGAAGAGAAGTGAGATTTGGGAAGCCTTAATAATATTATTCATCCTAGTGGTCTAAAATCATAGCACAAGGGTGGAAATATACAATAGAATAGCCTCTAGTTGGAAGGAAATTAGTCCCCCCACAAGCAGTTACATTGGAGCTTGATTTTGAAAAGATATGTGTATGTCTGTATTTTTCTTGGATTCAATCTTGGTAAATTATTTAAGTATTTTATATTGTTCACTATGATAACATGATTTGAAAACCCTATAAATTTTGAAAAATATGTGTAAGAATGTATGGGCATATTTAAGCATGCCAATTGTTTGACAAAAGTGTGTGTAAAAGAATGATTCCTTTGCCCATGTGAGATTGATGATTTGAAAGTTTTGTGTAAAATAATGATTCCTATGCTCGTGTGATATTTATATTTGAAAGATATGAACCCTATGGAACTCTCTAATGAATTATTAATAATTTCTCTTTAGAAAATATTAAAAATCTAGAAATTTTCATGTAGGTGCATGTATGGGCATATTTAAGCATGCCAATTATTTGAAAAAAGTGTGTGTAAAATAATGATTCCTTTTTCCCTTGTGAGATTAATTATTTGAAATTTTTGTTTAAAATAATTAGTTTTGTGCCCATGTCATATTGATATTTGAAATATATGAACCCTAAGGAACTCTCTAATGAATTATTAAGAATTTATCTTTAGAAAAGATTGGAAATCTAATACTTTTCTTGTAGGGGCATGTCATTACTTTCTAGCAAATTTCTTGAGTGTGGGTGATTATGAATTTTGGCAAGTACTCCATTAAATGATTTATAAGGATCATTTTATTTAAATTCATTTCCTTGGCTTAGACCTTATATAATGATTTTCCTGGGAATATTTCATGTAGCCTTTACAAGTTAAAAATTTTGAGTATTTGGTCCTATTCTATTACACTTTATAATAGAATTATTTGGACTCCTTAATATCATTTTTTCTTGATGAAATTTTTATTATAGATATATTGATATATCCTCTACCTCTTGTAAACATTTCAGACCCTCAGTCCAAATATTGATTGCACGCAAGTCAAACTACCAAACCCTTGTTTTTGGAAAATTTTATGCACAAACTGTAAACAATGTGCAGTTGGGTCGCAGTACTTAAACTCATTTTATGAAAAAAAAATTATATTTTACATTAAAATTTTCTCTACAACATGTCCAAAATTCGGACCTTAACTCCCAAGTATATGCTTCAACCAAAACATTGTTGCTCTATCAATGCATAAACATAGTCTAGAACTTACAACGTGCTAGTTTTTCATATATGTGTAGCGTCAAATCCTGTTGAAAATTAGTGAGAATGTATATATGTGTTTCCTTGACATATTGTCCAAATTTTATGCCTGTATTCGAAGTTTTGACTTCACACCGAACAAAACACTAAACCATTTTTTACGCAAAAATGTATCTTTGTGTTAGTTCTGAGTATGGGCTCGAGGTCTAAACTCAATATACTCATATAAAATTTAGTCTTAAAATCATAAGCTTAAATTCATTAAAATTTAAACCTCAAGCCTATAATTTTCATCCTTGGATAAGAGGACAAGACATCCATTTAAGGGATTCTAAGAAATTGAAGAGTTGAGATAATTGGTGAACTTCTAGGACAAAGTTAGTATGTGAAATGAGTGATCATAGTCTTACGCTTATAATAAAATGGTTATTTCATTTATGCTTGATTGTACCATCTTGGTAAGGTGTTATGTGGTAAATTATGAAGTGGCTTTTCTAATTGAAGTGAGATTTTGAATTGGATTTTGTTGTCTAGAGAGAGTTCTTATCTAGACTTTGTCTTCAAAGACAAAATCACTAACTTATGTTGATTGGTATGATGCCAAAGCATTGTCATTACATACATTAATTGAAGGGATTATTGTTGATATGGTTTAAAAATGTGGAAAATTGATTACCATACCATTTCTATCAATACACATTTAGACTAGTGAACCCTTCTTTTGTTGATTGGTATGAAGGTACATTACAATCTTACTGAAAATCTTAGCACCCTTAAGTTGATTAAGAAAATCATCAATCCACAAGATTAGATACCAATTCTTGACTATGATTTTTTTCAAGGAATTGTCATCAATATAAAGTCACCATGTCTTATCCTTATTTTAAACTAACTTAATTGGGCTCCAACAAGGTGAGGAGCTTGGTAAAATGTGGCCCTTTTATATTAGTTCATGGATCTAACATTTGATCTCCTCGTTATACAAAAGAGAGCATCTATATACTAGGATATTAGGTAGAGTGGCATTCAGTGTCAAACTAATTGCATGCTTTCCTTAATAGTGCAAAGGTACCCTTTCATGTGAGACAAAGATATATTTGTATTATTCCCCCATCTTATCCACATGCTTCTATTGTGTAGAGAGACTACGTGCAAAGGCCTTAACAGTTATGATGATTTTTTGTTTGCCTTTCAATCAAACCATGAATGACGGAAAATATCACAATGTGAGAGATTATCTTCTTGCACTTCTTAACTATGATAAAAGAGAATGAAGTGATCAGGGATACCTTTGGTACCTTGTATAGATGACCTCAAAAAGTAAAAATGGCATTATAAGGCCTAGACTCATAAACAACATAATTCTTCCACATGTATGGTTGTCCTAAAAAAACATCACAAACTTCAAGCAGGGAAACATCATAGTTTGATATGACACCAAGGTAGGCATATATAGGGTTTAATGTATATGTTATTGGGTGATTGTATATGTAATAAGGGTCAACCTAATAAAGGGCTCACATGTAGAGGCATCCACACAAATGGGTGAGAAAGAACTTGTGAACTTAAAAGAGCGGGAAAAAGATGTAGCAATTTTGCACAATATAGATCCATACAGGTATGAAATATCCATTCATGCATTAGTAGGTTTGTTAGCACCTCAAACATTTAATATTTCATGATACATTAAGAAGCAAAAGGTCATAGTACTTATTGATTCAGGTAGTACCCATAAATTCATTGATAAAATATTGGCATAGTGTCATTTGTTTTTTGTATCCAGTGACAAATTTTCAATTTTTGGTTGCTAATGGGGGGAATATTGATTTTGGAGGAAAATTCCATAAAATTAAACTTAGCATGGGAGAATATAACTTATCAAGCCTAATGTATGACATTCCTATTGGAGGAGTAGATGTGTTTTGGGGGATTCAATGGTTGAGAACATTGGGTACAGTTTCTACAAACTATAATGAATTATTCATTAAATTTGAATTTGAAGGAATTCAATATGAACTCAAAGGGTTAAAATATTCATTGAGTCTTAGGTCATCATCTCTCATAAAATGGAAAATCTCCAAAAAAAAGGTAGTATTGTAGTTATGGTTAAAAATTACTATATGGAATTGAAACAAGAAGATGAAAATATTTCGTAGGAATTAAAGGTACCTTTTAAAATTACCATAGGGTCTTCCAAGAAATTCCTAAAGGGATATCTCCATGTAACATCCCCAGCCACCACCAACAAGTCGGGCAACGCCGTTGAGACAGACTTCTTTTGCGGAAATATTCACATATAAGACTTAACAGGAAATAAATAGAGATAACATCT
>CBVK0100034696.1:0-15753 GCA_900067695.1 Picea abies | reverse complement strand
TTCCAAATAGATAGTTGAAGAATCAAGTCACCTATGCTTATAGCACCCTAACAGACCAAACTATGAATTTAAAAGAGGATATTGAAGAAAATCAAATCATCAATTTTATCAATAATTATAATTTTACTCAATATCCTGGGGGGAAGCATACTTTTAATCATATCTTGGACATAAATTTTCAGGAAAATTGTATTATGGACACTTTATCAACACTTTTTGGTTCAATGTCTTTTGTTAATTCAATATCAGAATCAGGTAGCATTGTTGTTGAAATTCATCAAGGAAAAACCCTGAATATAAACTCTAAACTTGAAGAATTTCAAAAAGAACAATTAATTCAAAAGCTATAGAATCATTCTGGTGCATTTGCATGAGAATATATTGATAGGTGTGGAATCCATCCTAATACATGTACTTATCACATTTATATAGAGGAAAATTCCAGGCCAATCAGACAACCCAAAACACGTATGAATCTAATTTTGAAGGAAATGGTAAAAGAAGAACTGCAAAAATTACTAAATGTGAATTTCATATATCTAATTTATGACAGTCAATGAGTTTCTCCTTTAGTAGTTGTTCCTAAAAAGAATGGTAAATGGCATGTTTTCATAGATTATAGGCAATTGAATAAAGCTACCTTAAAAGACCATTTTCCCCTAACATTTATAGATCAAGTTTTAGATACCTTAGCAGGAAAAAAATATTTTTATTTTCTTGACGGGTTTAGTGGTTATATAAAATTCAAATCGCTCCAAAAGATTACAATAAAACCACATTCACATTCCCATGGGTGACGTATGCTTACAAAGTACTACCTTTTGTTTTATGCAATGATACTTTTCAACGTGTTGTTCTAGGTATCTTTTCTGACTTGATCCATGATTATGTAGAAGTATATATGGATGATTTCACCATTTATGGAAATACTTTTGAGGAAAAATTAGAAAATCTTGAAATTTTTTTGATCAGATGTCAAGAAACTAATGTTTCATTAAGTCATGAAAAATGTCATATATTGCTTAATGAAGTAATTGTTTTGGGTCATTGTATATAATCTATAGGAATAAAGGTTGATCTGGCAAAAGTAGAAGTCATTTCTAAAATTCCAGTGCCAAAGACCCAAAAGGATGTCAAGTGTTTCTTGGGACATGTAGACTACTACAATCAATTTATTCAAATTTTCACAAAAACAACATCTTCATTATTTAAACTGCTCACTAAAGATAGTAAATTATTTTGGAATATTCCTTGTCAATCTGCTTTTGAAACATTGAAGAAAAGTTTTATGTATCTCTTGTTTTAAGAGGGCCAATTTGGTCTTTCCCATATCACATATTCATAAATGCTTCAAATACAACTTTAGGATCAGTGTTAAGAAAAAAAAAATCATATTTCTTATGCCACTTATTTCTTAATAAAAACATGACACCCCGTGAATTGAATTACACAGTTACAGAAGCATAATTTCTTGCAGTAGTTCATGCCATCAATAAATTTAGGCACTACATCAATGGTTATGAGAAATTTATTCACGCTGACTATTCTGTTATCAGATGTCTTATGAATAAACCAATTACTAATGGCAGAATTACTAAGTGGATTCTTCTGCTACAAGAATTTAATATCACTATATTAGACAGACCTGGAAGACATATTGTAGTTGCAAATTTTCTTTCCATGATTCATAATGAAGGTGAATTAGTTCCTATAAATGATAAGTTTCTTGATGAGCATATATTTGCATTATCTACTAAATCTCCTTTGTTTGTAGATATAGCTAACTATTTGGCTACATGGAAGTTACCTAAACACCTCTCACCAAAGGAGAAGTAGAGGATTGTCAGACTTGGTGCCACATATTCTTAGATTGGTGGAGAAATTTTCCATTCTGGACTTGATCTAATTATTTGGAGGTGTGTGTAAGATGATGAAGTATTTGACATATTAAATGCATTCCATGATGATCCATGTGGAGGTCACTTTTCCAACAAGAGAACTGCATACAAAGTCCTTCATTTGGGGTATTATTGGCTTACTCTTTTCAAAGATGCCAAGAAGTACGTTAGAAGTTGTAATATACCGCATTGTATATTATGTTTATTGTTGTTTGTATTAATTATATTTTCAATGTTAAGTGACGTCCATTGTCTAAAGAGGTGACTATATTCATTCTTGTGTATTTATGCATGTTATTGTAAACCTATTTGGATATGGAATAATAAATAAATAAATATTGAATACATAAATTCTTCTATAATTCATGTTCTCTTCCAATTGGTATCAAATCCAGGTTGGGCCTCGACACCATGTCTTCTTCACTTGCCAATGTTTCCAATGCTCCCTCCACACTGAAATTGAGTAAAAGTCTTAAAGAATTTTGTGTGGACCTTGTAATTCAAGTATACACTACAAAAAATACTTTGTTGGATGCCAAAATTGAAAAATTGAACAAAGGATTAGTAAAGTGTCGTAGAAATTATAATGACATGAGAATTGATCTCGAAGCAATAGTGAATGGGAATAGAAACCTGAATATGTTATTTGGCAAGTCATGGCATCTATTCTCACAAGGAAGACCATAGCGCAGTCCCTACACTTCTCATACGTACATTGCATCCACTGAGACTCCAACAAAACTAAAGTATAATAAGTGGGCAACACCCAAGCTTAATCCCAAGATATTCATGGTTCTAGTCCACGGTCCTCCCAATCATCCCTCCCCAATTTTGATTTTTGTGACTAAAGGGATATTCCTCCGAATCCAAATCCCAAGAAAGGTAAAAATTTAAGGATCCATAAATAAAAGGTACCTAAAATGGTTAGTTCTCAAAACATTAAAAAATGAGTGCAATCCATAAATGGAATCTTTTCATTTGAAAGGGGAAAAAAGTAAGATATTACCAACTTAACATATTTAGAGAACTTTGGTCAAGATATCCCACGTTTATAAAATGTGGTGAGTTCCAGTAGTGAATGAAAATTAATAGTGGCTAATATTTCCACAAAGGTTGTTGACTACCAACAAAATGCTAATGAAATGATGGAGTTGGATTCTTCTCCAAATAACAAGAACGAAATTGAAAATGAGTATGATAAAAAGACTATATAGAAGGTACCAATTCTAATCAATGTTGAACCATTTGCAGAAACTCTCAAGCACATAGGGGATGTGTTTCCTATAGATATTGAGGTAGTTGATTGTAATTATGGATCCAAGAGTTGTAAGTTGTCGCTTTTGTCTGAAGAAAGTTAGTGTGTACAACAACATAGATCTTTGTCACCAAAAACTAAGTAAAAATATTTCCTTCAAGTGGAAAAGTGATTCGAGATAAACAGGTGGACATTTTATCTATTGTTGATAAGCCATAGAGTAGTGTTATTGATAATGTTGAGTGTATGTCTGGGATTTTTCACTTTGGAAATGCAACTGCATATAATGTCATGGATGCAAAAAACTAAGTAAAAATATTTCCTTCAAGTGGAAAAGTGATTCGAGATAAACAGGTGGACATTTTATCTATTGTTGATAAGCCATAGAGTAGTGTTATTGATAATGTTGAGTGTATGTCTGGGATTTTTCACTTTGGAAATGCAACTGCATATAATGTCATGGATGCAAACCCTTCATCTACTCGTGCTCTTGGTTCCTGAAGGGATGGATAGAGAGAAAGATAATTTTGGTGATTCCTTTCAGCAACAACCAAAAAAGTTACCTTCAGTGAGAAATTCAATGTCTCCAACTTCATGAAAATTACTTCTACAAGTTATGTATTTTATAAGTGCATTTATGAAGTCTTGCCCTCCAAAAAGATCATGTTAGCTGAGAGAATTAGATACAATGGATGAAAGAGTTGAATCACTCGATACTTGTTTAAATTCTTTACAAATCCCAGATGGTAAGGTACAAATATCCCCATGTTATAATAAAATTCCTACCCTACAACGAAATTTCCCTTTTTCACTTACAAAAATCCCTTGACATTCTCCTAGACCACATTTTCATTGTAACCTCTCACTAGTTGATCATATTGATATTACATCTTATCCTATGCTACGAAAGAAGATAAGTATTAATGATTTTGGGGTCCAAAGAGAAGTTTCCCTCTCTCCATCCATCAAAGGAATTATCAAGTCCCCTTGGCTTTCCTAGCTAACAACATGTAAATGTGATATACATTTTTTCTATACAGACACGTTTTCACAGTGACAAACATATGATATAGAGGCTTTAGCACACAACCTTTTGAAAGAATTGAATACAATGCAAACTATTATTGAAGAGACCTTTGAAACTACTTTGTCTAGTCCATCATCTAAGTGCAGGGCCGAGGAGATAAACCAAGCTATTGTTAACACTTTAAAAGATGAGGAGAGAAAAAAAATGGATTGACACGATTTCTCGGGACTGTAACCATTTTTGTAAAATCGTGAAGTGTCCAAGTAACAAAAGAACCAACGTTTCAAGCAATCCTCAAAAGAAACAAAGGAAATAATGTTTGCAGATGAAGTTGGTAAGGAGCCATGCCAAGTATAAAACGATGGACCACTAGAAAACATTGGTTGATCTGTGTAAAAAATTGAATCACAGAATAAATTAATTAATAACTTGACCATGAGAATTGCATAGTTAGAGGATCAAATATCTAGGTCTAAAATGAAAAAAATTGAGTTTAGATCCAAGCATTATTCTTTACCCATGCTTCGAGGACAAACATTTTCAGGAAGGGATGACTTGTAATATACCTTATTGTATATTATGTTTAATGTTGTTTGTATTATGTGTACTTTCAAGAGTCACGTCCATTATCTAAGGACATGACTATATTCATTCTTGTGTATTTATGCACGCTATTATAAACCTATTTGGATATGGAATAATAAATAAATAAATATTGCATATATGAATTATTATATAACTCATGTTCATTTTCAGAAGTTGTGATAGTTGTCAGTAGATGGGTCGACCAGTGCAAGTAGACAAAATGCCTCTACAACCTCAAGTACTCATAGGGCCTTTTGAAAAATGGGCTCTAGACTTCGTAGGACCTATCACTCCAATGCCTAGTAAAAAGAGGTATATTTTGGTATATATTGATTATGTTATTAAATGGGTAGAAGCTAAATATTGTATTCATGCTACTGAGCAATTTGTTGTAGATTTTTTATTTGAGGATATGTTTATTCATTTTGGTGTTCCAAGAGAAATTGTCATAGATCAAGGTGCTCAGTTTACATCAAAACATTTCTTGACCATTATAGAGCAATAACATATCAAGCACCAGAAGTCTTATCCATACCATCAATAAGAAAATGGATAGGTGGAATCCACAAACAAATTTCTTGGAGCCATCTTGACCAAAACAATTCAGCATCACCATCAAGATTGGGAAGATCATCTTCTAGAGGCACTTTGGGCATATCTGACTACATGGAGGAATACAACTAGGCCCACACCATATACACTAGTATATGGTAAACAAGCTCTCCTCCCTATTGAGTTCCAAATAAAAACTTCCAACACAACATCCAAGTTAGGGATGGATCTTTCAAATGCTCAATAACACAAGATAGCACAACTCAATGAATTGGATGAGATATAGTAGGACACAATTCATTACACCAACATCATCTAGTAGTAGAGAATGAAATGGCATGACAAATTCATCAGAAAGAAAAAATTTCAAAATAGGTGACTGGGTTCTTTGATTTGATTCCAAATTTAAATTTTTTAAAGGAAAGCTTAGAAATCATTGGTTAGGACCATATGAGATAGAGATAGTTGTTTATAATGGATCAATTAAGATCAAGACTATTGATGAAGAGGAAATTTCTTTTCTGGTAAATGGACATATATTAATATTATATCGAAAGCCTTTAAATAGAGAATAATTTTTCCACAATCTTCTACAACAATCATAAATGGAGATAGTAAGTAAGGAAAATCCTTCCCCTACTCCAATAAAAATAAGAGTGCAACTGTGAAAACCAGTTTACTGACGCAATTGTCCATGAATTATGATTGAAAACCAGTGATATGGTAGACAAAATTCAATTCCTTTCAAAATAACTATAGGATTACTCAAAATCTCATATTCAACATTTCAGTGTCGCAGCCTTCGATTTTTTTTAGCATGCAGAGTTTATTTTCCAAATAAGATTCCAAAAAACCAGTTTTTAAGTAAGTTTCTACAACATCTAAACAAACAGATTTTTCTCTTCATTGCTCTAGATTAATCTTTCAGTGGCATTCAAAATGACCAAGATTTTTCAGTTCTTGTTCAGAATTTCAAAATCTAATTCTCAACATTTTAGATCTTCTTTCAGATAGATATGGAAAAAAGGGAAATTACAGATCAATTTAGTTCAATTATATACATTACTTTTCAAATTTTACCACATGAGGATCTCCAAATCGAGATAATCCTTGTATTTTTTAAACTTTTAGTAGTTATAGAGTTTTTCGATAGCTACCAGAAATCCCCTATAAAAGTTTTTTGAGAAACTGCTAGGTATTAACTTATTTCCAAATCTAGTATGCATATTATCAACACATTTTTCATATCATAAATGAATGAATTCCATGCATTATGTCATGAAATTCATCATCGACAATTTTGAAGTTCCATATCAGTCATCAACAATTCCATATTTAACAACAACCAATAACAATTATTTATTGAGCAAGTGAGGAGTCAACATCAACAATAAAGTTTTCATCATAGTCAAATTTGGTTCAAAATTCCTCCTCCAACTTCAAAAAAATGCAAGGTGATCCAAATCAAGGTTGCATGTAATAAAAGGTAATGACTTTTCAACTAAGTTTTCTATTGGAAGTGTGAAATATGTAAAATAATTTGGACAAATTATTAGCAAGTCTTGGTATACATTTATCCTACCTTATTATCATAATTCTATGATCTACCTTGCCTTATTCTATCCTTCTTTGTATCACCACTCCCATTTCATATTCCTAAAAACCTACCATAAGATATCATCTCTCACATAATATCAACACTCACTATCATGATATAATATTATGGATGTCAAATTTTATTTCAATATGCATTATCTAAGTTTTAATTACTCTGAAATCACCTAAGCTATGATTCAAATCATTTATGGGTGATAGTGGTGTTTTGAATTATGCCTCGAAAATCAACATTTCAATCAAAGTGACCATTTTTCATCATTAAAACAACATGCATAATCATAAACTAGACCACTTCCTGAATTTTACCCTCATCCAAATTTGATATAGCAATAGTATCATTCATCTCTCCATCCACTGTGACTAAGAGTTGATTTTGAGACCGAGAATATCCCTTAACATTGTAGATTGAAGCATGGGTTTGGTAATCAAGCATGAACCAGTTGATGCAAATCTCTTGGATGCATATCCAAAATGTCAGAAGAGATTCGACAAGGCGGGTTGGTTGTCATTTCTACAGAAATTTCAAGTCTATGATAAGCAGGTAACAAAATAATTTGTTGAAACTTTTGATGGAACTCAAGCTCAAATTGGAGATTTGAAGATATAGTATTTAGAAGCCTCTATTGATCAAGCTATCGGAATATCTCAAATTTGGGAGAAGTGGCTTAAAAAACAAAAAATGAAGGGAGATATATGGAAGGAATTTCTCAAAGAACCTGAAAATGATTCAAATTGGACTAAAGGAATGTCATGAACAACATTGAAGAAGAAATGGAGAGATACTTTGCACATCATCTAGAAAGATGTCACCTGTGAGGGTAGGTATGGGCTTGTTTTCTTTTACCATATCAGATTGCTACTAAACTTTAAAGAGGTCCAGAAAATAAATTTACCATATTAGTTGTTAAACAATTTACAGAAGATGACACAAAGCATACAAAGAAACCATAGAAACCTAGAAAGAATCTTATTTCATTTTGGTTTAGTTAGAATTCTTGTCAAAGCTAAACTATAGAAGAATAACAACAATTGTACATAGTTTTTGGTTCGAAATCAATTCATAGAAGTGTCAGCTAAACATGAGGCTAGGAGTTCGAAACGTAGAGCTAGCACAGTAAGGGTTCATGAGACAAGAAGTTAGAAACCAAATCCAAAGAAGAAGACTAAGGATTCAAACCCCGAACCAAGTCATCCAAGGGGTCGACCTAAGATAAAAATAGTTAAGAAAACTAAAGATCTTGAAGAAATGGGTTTAAAACTTGAAATCAAAATGGAGGATTGTTATGAAATGAGAAACACTTCCATGCTAAACATAGTAGAAGAGAGGAATAAAGATTTAAATAAGAAAGAAAACACACAATACAAAGAGATTTTACACTCGAAACCAAAACTGGGAAAACCAACATTCCTTAAGCATTCTACTCTCTTGTTTTCTTATTCATTCAGAATAAAAGGTTACATTCCTAACCTTGGTCCACACCTAAGACACAATCGACATCATACCTTCTCACTTTACACAAGAACATCCATGTAGCCAATTTGGCCTACATCTACATGATCAACAACCTCTACAATTATTGATTGGTGATTATCCATTCATCATCTATTACAGTATTACAACATGCCTTCTTTATAGGCTTTACAATAGGAAACACCCTAAATAAAAGGTTCCCAAAAACTGTTACAGATCCACACATATTATTGACTACAAATCCCATGAATCTTCGGATTTTGTTACAGTTGACTACTAAGTCGGATTACCAGTCAACTACCAATAGGCCTTATTTAGTCTTCAGTCGGTTGCCATGTGTCAACCTGTCAACCTCTTGTTTATTGACCTCTTCGACTTATTGTTTATGTCTTCAACTTCAAATTTACATGGTCGAACCACCTCGACCTTCGATTTTTTTTTTATCTCTTCGACTTCTTATTTACCCAGTCGAACCACTTCAGCCTTCAACTTGTTGTCGATTCCTTCGACTTCGACTGTCAGTTGATCCACCTCGACTAGACTTTCACTACAAATAATATAACAACCCAACATTCTCCCACTTGTTGTTTTCTTTACTGAAACCAGGAGACCTCTGAACTGTCATTCATAGACCTAGTGAAGAAATTCCCATTTCCTCTCTACACTAAGAGAACTCAACAAAACTCATAGACTTGGTCAAAGAGTCTACTATGTTTTCCCACATGTCTACTTTCTCCACCAACACCTTGTTGCTTTCCACCATGTCTCTCATGAAATATTATTGTACATCAATGTTCTTAGTCTTAGAATGATAAGTCGGGTTCGCTAGAAATATTGTTCTTTGACTATTGCAAATTATCTTCATATCTCTCTGCTCAAACCCAATTCTTGAACATAGTATTTGCATCCATATTTCTTCTTTACTTCCATGAGTGGTTTCCATGTATTCAGCTTCTGTTGTTGAAAAGGCTACGGCCACTTGTCACTTACTCATCCAATTGTTTGCTCCACCAAACATCTTTAAGACATATCCATTGGTCGATCTTCGTCAATCCATATCTCCAGCCCAGTTGGCATCGACAAATCTATGTACATATAATTCACTACCACCTCTAGGTTTTCCTTGGTAGCATATAGCATTATCTATTTTTCCACACAAATACATGAATACTCTCTTGATAGTAGTTCAGTGATCCTTCCCGGGTTTCGACATGTATCTACTCAAACCTCCCAGTGCATGGGAAATGTTTGGTCGAGTGCATACCATCGCATACATTAGAATACCAACAACAATTGCATAGGGAACATGTGTCATCTCCTTTATTTCCTCCTATTCCCTTGGACAATGTTCAACAGTTGGCCTTGCTCCCATAGGAATTGGCACCTTCACAGGTTTGCAATCCTGCATGTTGAAATGTTTCAAGATTTTTTCAATATACTTCATTGGGTTCAACCAAGGCTTTATAGTTTCTCAATATCTCTTGATATCCATTCCTAGAATGAATTTATATGCATCGAGAACCTTCATGTTGAACTTGGAGGATAGCTACTTCTTCACCTCCTTTATTACGTTCATGTTGTTTCCAATAAAAAACATGTCGTTGACATACAATGCTACATATATGAAACTCCCGCCTTCTTCCTTGGAATATATACAGTGATCAAATTTGCTTATGATAAACCCCAAACTAAGGATGTATGTGTCGAAATTTTGGTACCATATCCTTGGTGATTGATTTAGACCATAAAGGGATATTTTAAGTTTTCTCACCAAATATTTCTTTCCCTTTACTACAAATCCTTCAGGTTGTTTCATGTAGATTTATTATTCCAGGTCCCCATGTAGGAACATTGTCTTTACATCCATATGTTCTATCTCTAGAAAAAATGTTGTAGCTGTATACATTAGTACTCTAATGGAAGTTAATTTTGCAACAGGGGAAAAAATTCACTGAAGTCGACTCCTTCAACTTGGGAATATCCTTTCTCTACCAGTCAAGCCTTGAATTTCTCGACTTGACCTATTGCATTCATATTCTTCTTGAATACCCATTTGCTATCGACAAGTTTTATTCCACGAGGTAATTTGAATAAGTCCCATGTCTCACTCTTGTGCAAGGATTCCATATATTCGACCATGGCATCCTTCCAAAGTTTTCCCTCTGTTGAGTCGACTGACTCCTCAACCAACTTGGGCTCATCATCAGTGGAAGTTAACATGAATGCAGAACGGAAGTCGGGTGGACTATACCTTTTGAATGGTTTTCTTATTCATTATGACCTCCTTACAACTGAGGTTCGGTGTTCCACCTCTTCTTCTAATTCAGTTGACTCATATGAATCATCTTCTTCATTCCTTAGTTCAAACCGCACCTTCCCTAGATTATTCTTGGTCTAAAAAAATTCTTCAGGATCAGACTTACTTCTGACTTCTCTGAAGACCACATCTCAACTGTACACTATTTTCCTTGATGCAGGATCCCAAAATTTATATCTTTTCATTCCTTCTTTGTATACAATGAAAATACACTTGATTGCCTTCTTGTCCATCTTGCTCCTCTTTCCTTGGGAACAAGCACAAATGCATCACAGCCAAATACATTGAGATGTGTAACTGAAGGATTCTTACCAGACCATACCTCATGTGAAGTCATGTCAAATAGCGTCAATGAAGGAGACATATTCAATAGATTTTTTCATTGTTGATTACCTCTACCCAGAATTCTTGTGTGAGCCCAGCACCATAGAGCATGCTTCTTGCCTCATCCATTAATGTTATGTTCATTTTCTCAACAACCCCATTTTATTGTGGGGTATACGATGTGGTATTTTTTCATGCTATTCCACACTGCTTGCAGAACTTATCAAATTACTTTCCAAATAATTTACCACCATTATCAGTTCTCAACACCTTAATATTCTTATCTGTTTAGTTTTCTAGAAGAGATTTTAACTCTTTGAATTTCTCGAAAACCTATTATTTCTTCCTCGGGAAATATATCCATGTCTTCTTGGAAAAAAATATATGAAGGAGACATAATACAGGGATCAACCAAGTGAAGGAACTAAAAACATCCCAAACACATCATTATGAACCAACTTTAGAATCTCATTTTCCCTTGTCGCTCCAGATGGGAACATCACCTAACTTTGTTTTCCATATATAAAATGTTCACAAAGTCGACTTCTAAATTACAATCAGGAAAATATTCAACCATACCTTTGTTATGCATAGATCGAAGTCCTTTTTATCTAATGTGTTCCATCCTCTCATGCCATAGCATGGTCGGGTCAAATTTATGATGACTTTTCGATCTGGTTTGAATTGACTCAGCTCGAGTCGAGTCGACTTCAAGAATAGTGATGTTGTTGCATCTAGGTGAATCGACATTCCATAATAACTTGTATAGGGTTCCAATCTGAACTCCTTTCATTAATTCCATCGCACCTCTAACCATATTGCATGAATCCTTCTGAAATAGAGTTTGCACCCCTGCATCACTCATTTTTCTGACAGATATCATGTTTCTTTCCAAAACGGGAATGTGTAGCACACATGGAAGGGTTCTCCTCCTCCCATCCTACAGTATCAATTGAAATCTTCCTTGTCCGACAATTTTGGTTGTCGATTCATCCCCTAGGAACACATATCCTCCTTCATATTGTTCATATTCATAGAACCATTCTCTATGTGGTGTCATATGATAGGATGCTCCTGAGTCGATCAACCAAACATCTTGATCTGACTGTGTACTGGTAAATTCGAGGTACACATTGCCTCCCTTATCTAGAGTTGTCTTTCTCTCTGTCAAATTCTTCTCATCGGATAATGTACTAACTTCCATTGCCTTTGACTTACAATCCCTATTGTAATTCCCATATTTACCACATTTCCAACATCTTCTCATCGAATGAATAGGGGATTTAGATCTACCCTTCAACTTAGACTTTCTACCATATAATTTTCCTTTATCTCTGTCAACCGGTTGACCCCTCACCACTAATGCATATTTTTTCAATCCTTCCATGTTCTTCCTTCCCATTTCTTATGACAGTAGAGATGCAACCATGTCTTCTAGCACTAATGTGGTTGTATTAATTCCTATAGCCACAAATAAGTTATCCCAAGACTCTGTAAAAGAACATAATAGGATAATACATTTCTCTTAGTCCTTAGTGATTTTGATATCCACAGAAGATAACTCTTTTAAAATGGTATTAAACACATTTAAATGCTCAGTCTTCGAACTTCCCTCACTCATCCTCAAAAGATACAGTTTCTTTCTAAGAAACAACTTATTTACCAGGGATTTTGATTGGTACAAGCTTCCCAACTTGTCTCGCAGTTTCTTGGTTGAATATTCACCTGAGACATTCAACAATACTTAATCTACAAGACAAATTCGAATCATACTCCTTTCCCTTCTCTCAAAGTTACTGGGAATAAATCTCTATGGTTTGGGGTAGGACCACAATAGACAGAACGACACCAAGAAATCAACTCAAATCTCAAATATGCTAGATAAATGGAAATGCCAACAAAAGAAATCCTAGAATCCTACCCCTTTCAGATGTTTGTAGGAGACCACTGTTGAGCTCACAATCCAATGCTTGATACCTACAACTTTTCCTCAACATACAAGAGACACAGGCCTATGGAAAATGTATGAAATGTTAGCATATAAACTAGCATAGTCCATCAACATGTATAGCAAATTTCCCCATGGAAAATAATATAAATATTTGAAACACATAATTGAATGAGAAAAGAGTATTTATATTAATATAATCATGAAAAATACATAGGTGACAACCTTCTATATCAACAACTCATCGAAACTGAGAAACTAAGTCCCTCAACCTAGGCCTTCCCCACTTCAATCCTCCACAAGGAAATCTCACAAGTTCTAGGAGTAATTGGGTTCCTCCTTCATAGAATAGGGAGTTCTTGGAGGTTGAACATAAGGATAGTTCAGACTTAAAGAACTAAGGGATGTAGAGTCAAGGATGTAACTCGAGGAAAAATTTCTCTAGAGTGTACTTGCTCTCAAATTTTCTCTCCTTCTCCAAGGCTTGTATATTTCTCAATTTATAGACTTCAAAGGGAATTGAAGGGTCGAATCAGAGTGTTTCCAACATATGAAAGGCCAAGGATCATGGATCTCGTGACTTGGCATGGAAAATATTAAATATTTTTAATTTTGAGCACAAAACCCGATGAATATGGGTTGTAATGGGGCAACCTATGTATACGCATGTTTTATAATTGTAGCTCGTGTCTATGTACAAAATTTTAATTTGTTTACTTTTGACTCTATAAGATGGGGAAATTGAGTCTATAAAAGGAAAGGGTAGGCTACCAAATAATGATGCATAGGGTGTGGAAAATTTTCTATAACAGATTCCCCCTAATGTGTGAGGCCAGAGGATCAATCACAATGGTCGAAATACATTACAATTCCCAGAAGTGATTTAGTGAGGACCCAGTCGAAGGAACTAGTCACCCGTCAGAATATTACAATACATATTGACTTTGTACACATGTCTACCAATTTGAGGTACGCTGCAAATCCATGTGCATATATAGAAGATAATTGTTCATGTCCATGAATAGGCAATACAAAGTAGACATATGCCATAGGTGGTCATAGGAATGAACAAAACACAATGTAGTCCAGTCTCAAAATCAATTGAAGATATCTGTACACAATGAAGTACAATCTTATCTTCCATGATAACTGAAGTCATATAGGACTGGTGTTATGAAATAAAGCAACAAGTATGAGGTGTTTCTACTGTCAGTATGAGGTCTTCTACACTAACCATCGATGGTGCAAGTCTGCATCGTGTGAATAAAGTAGTTGAAGTTGAACACAATGAGACTTGTTTGATTACTGGTCATTGAGTTATACCATTAACAAACACGAGAGAACACATTGATGATTAAAGTAGGCACCAAGGCACTGAGTACATTCAACAAGTGTGAATAAAGGTGTTGAGTTCAAACACTTGAAGGATCCATCGAGTAGGAGACCTTAATGTATTCCCAATTGTCGATGATGAGAGAACCTCCCACTGATGACCTACAAGCCTCTAGGTACTCTTATGACTCTATATATTGATTCCAAAATAGATGAGCTGAAGTCAATGGAATGAGATCCATTGAATGGAGGGAATTAAGGTATCCCCCATCATCCAGCGCAAGGTACAAGGAAACACTTAATGATTAGGAAGAACTCAGATGAACGGGATATGTACAAACCAATGACCATGTGTGTCTCTCACGTGCACCAGATGCAAGTAGTACATGAAAGAAACCCTCTGAATACCAGTCATTAATGAAAATTGTCGATAGAGGTGAGGAAACCGCCAATAGGTTCTAATGGAATCCAAGACACTACATGAATCCCAATGTGTGAATAGATTTGTTGTTATCGAACACAAGGGAAACCACCTGGTCAATGACCAATGAAGAGATGTCATATGATGGGTTGAAGGTCACCTACCAATAATGAAAGTAGGCTCAGGGTGAAAGTTAGGACAAAAACTTCATGTGATTCTGAGATTCACTTGTAAAGGGATGGTCAACATGCAAAGTCAACAATTATGAGAAATGGTAGACATAGGTTTGGACTTCCTTTGAACAAGAAAATGAGACATATGGATAACTCAAGAAACATAGACTCAAGACTGAACATTGACAAAAGTTTGTGACACAGGGGGCATCGACAAACTCTTCATAGGGACTGGAAGAATAACTAGTCGGAGGAGTAAACTCTAAGTAATGATTTCAACTTCCTAAGGCCATACTAAACCCAAACCTTTGATGAATGGACTCAAAAATTTGTTCTCTATTAAAAGGTGACAGGACTAATGCCGATAGAAGATAATACTCTTTTCCCACCCTTCTTTTTTTTGTTTTTCAATTTTTTTTTCTTTTTCATATTATTAAAGCCTAAAAAAAGAGGTAAATGCATTCTATGATACTATAGAGGAAACAAGTATCGTGAAAAAACAAACTACTTCCATGTAGTGGAACATACCTATATTTGATGTACGAGAATAGGTGCAAGATATGGACAGGGGGGTGTTTCCTGTTGGGGTAAGGGGTGTCAAGTTATAAAGGATATATGAAGGGCACTTATTGGTGAATGTTGAGAAATGTTGGGGCAATGGGCTTATAATGAGGAAGTGGGAACCATCATTAGGCTCAACAATGCAAGTAGGATAATGAAATGCAATTACAACTCGACATTTTTGGAAGTCTAGTGGGTAATAGCCAGAATAGTAGATTGAGGAGAAATATGAGGTTTCAATGCAATGTCATAGCGAGACTATAAAGGACTCC
>CBVK0100034691.1:0-22706 GCA_900067695.1 Picea abies | reverse complement strand
CCACCAACTCTTCTTCTTTATTGTCTTCAGTTAATCGGTTACAAGCACAAAGCCATCAAAACCCTTACTCCACACAGGACAAAAGATCTGCGCAGCTCACTAGATCCTTCTTCCTTGTGCTATAGCACTAATCTCTCCACAATCTACTACAAGGATCTGCACTTATCCCTGCAAGTCCCTTACAGTATGCACAAATCATTTACATACTCTACTCGCACTTAGCATACATTCACATCACATAAATGCAATATTCCACCCCTTCTTACATTGCCTATCCTTTTATTTATACATACAAAATAGGCCTAAACATGGGAAAGCCCATGGGCCATCCCATTCTCGTTACATATTCCCAAAAACCCAAAAAGGGGCCCAAAAGGGGGCCAAGATCTCATGATTTCTGCTTCATCTTATGCTCCTCCTTCGACGGGCTGTCGAAGTCCTAAAATAGGTCAACATGACCAAGAAGCTCCCAAAACTTGGTCAAGGGCCAACAACATGATGTGATGCTTCTCTAGATGAGTACTCCATCTGCAATTGGGTTGACATAATCTTCTCATCACACAGTGGTTATGTACAACTGGTTTATTTCTTCCAAATCTAAACAGGTGGGTTCTACAAAACTTTCTCCTTCTGATGGATCTAATGGCGCAATGAATATGTATTCTCTTGATTCAAATGTCATTTTCCTTGTCTTCAAGTTGATTATGGCCTGGTTATTAAATTCTCAATCCATTCCAAGCAATGTTGGATATGGTGTTGTGCCATCTACTATTTCTATTACTTCAAAATCTTCCTTAGTGCGCACTCCATCCAGATCTAATATCACACCTTTAAGCCTTCCAATTGGTATAACTTTGTACTAATTTTCTAACTTCAATTGGACATGTGAATATCCTAGTGTAGGCTCTCCCATACACTGTCATGTCTTCTTAGGTAAAGCGTTGACTTCAAAACCTAATTCCAATATAATGTCCCCCATATTGAAATCTCCAATGTTGGCATTCACTCTAAATTCTATGTTTTCCCTCCTTCTTCTATGGAGGTGATTGAATATTTTATGCTCTAACTTCCCCTCTACCTCTTTGTTACATCTTTCTAACATATTTTTCAAAACTTTAATAGATGATGGATCATTCAGTAGTTTAATAGTTTAACATAGAATTGCAGAAAACTCTTTATGATACTTACTTTCCCTAAAGGTTGTGCTTCATTGGTGTGGTCAATTGATGAAGGCATATCGTACATTGGTACGTTCTGAGTATGTTGCACAACTGATGTAGACACAAAATCTTGTTTGAGGAACTTATGCCTGGCCTCCTTGAATGTCTATTTTTCTTTCTGTGCATCAAACTGCTTATGTGTTTGAATATTTTTCTTCACCCATTCATTTTGTGTTGGATCGTGTCTTACTGTGTCAGCTCCTGTCTAAGTGCCTCCTTGTGTGACTATGTTGATATTTATTCCATCATCTCTGGCCTCTGCAGAGATCCACTGAACATTCTGGTTGTTCTGGTTCCTCTTTTCTTGAATTTTTCCCAAAAGTGTTGGACATTCTTATGTGTCATGGTCTACTACACGACAATACATACATGTCGCAGGTGGAAGTGGACAGTGCCTTTCATAATGTCCTGGTTGTTGGCAATTGTGGCATCCTACTAGACCTCTTCCTCTTCCAAATCCTCCTCTACCTCGTCCTCCACCTCTATAGCCAGTTCGATCTCATCACAGTGCATTTTACTAAGGCACCTGATTATACTATGTGGGGTTATACTATGGCTGCGCATTCTTATATTATGGTTGCGCAATGTTATATTGTTGTTGTGCAGTGTTGTATGGAGGTGTTACCTAGTTAAACCAAGGTGCATCTTTCACTATCAGTATTTATTGTCATCTGCAATAGTCCTTGTTGTTCTTGGTGGACTGTTTACAGCTAGGCTCATGTACCAATCTAATGTGCGGTCTCTTAGCGTGATAGCTAACTGCGCAAGTTTTGTATCCTCATCTATGATATGATTTTCTTCCTATATCTTCTCATGAATGAACAAATGATTTTCAGGGTACTCAGATGCCTCTCCCTAAAATTCTATTAAAATAATGGTGGGATCATGTCCTGCCATCTTGAACTGTGATGAACTACTACATTCGCGTGGTGTAGATATTTGACTACTACTTCCTGAAATGGCTCCTCCATTTGTTGCTCCTTGTTTGTATGTGCTTCTTGTTGTCTTTCTTCCACTAAAATTTGGTTGTCTAAATGGTGGTGTTCTTTTTGGTGTATTAGTCGCACATGGGGTTTTGGGTTCCACACTCACACTGACATGGATGGGATTTCTACCTTTTGCTCCATCCCTTGGACCTCTTGTCTTCCTTTCATATGTTGTGGGCAGGATTTCTTCAATCTGCTCCACATCCCAGAGATCCTCTACCTCTTCATCATCACTTTCCAATCCATCTCTAACAACTATGCTCTCTTCTTCTCCTCCTCCAAATGTGTGATCATGTGTGATGCTTTTTCATGGAGTGGTTCCACTTCCCCTTGTCTGTCATGTTTCTGCATTTGCGTTGCTTTCAACTCGGACTGCAGCTTCTTCATATCCTGAGTACCTTCCAAGAATTATGTGATACTCTTTGTATTCTGCCTCTAGTTGAGGTCTTCGATAGTTGTGCTTACTCTTTCTTCTTCCTAGTCCCACTACTAGACCTGCTCATCCTCCTCTAGTGTTGTGCAACGCTACGCTACTCGGCTGAACAATTTTTCTACTATGCTCGCTTGTTTCTCCATTTCTTCCATTTGGAGTGCAACTTCTTCTTTCCTTTTCTCTCGGACCTTAGGCGAAGTCATGGGATTGAGCTTCTCCTTGATTTCCTCGATCTCCTGCTTGTAATGATCGATTGTCTGTGCAATGAGGTTGATCTTCTCCTATTTTCTTCTCTATGTTGCATGTGTGTTGTTGGGGATGCGGTTGTACACCACTATCAAACCTTGCTCCAACCTGTCTGTGCATACTTTTTCTTCATCCATCTCTCCAGTCAAGTGGTCGCAATTTATCTAGAGCATCTCTGTGACCCCTCTTCCCACCTCTATATTTGTGGCATCTGCGAGGGCCCTAGACTATACTTCCTACATGACGCTAACATGTAGCCCATATAGGGCCTTTGTAGGTATGTGTTCCATGAACATATTGACTTTATCTACTTCCTTTAGGGGTTTCTACGATGTCTCCTAATCGAATATGATCATTTGACATGTTATGGTGAATGTTTCCCTACCCTGGATAAAAAAAACGCACAATCTCTTCTTCCTCTTTCTGTGCAGGTGGCCTCTATACCTTCTCTTATTTCTACGTGATGGCCTGTGATTCTGCCCGAATCCATAGTTGTTGGATGTTTTCATTAACCTCTAGGAACTTCACCATAATTTTCTCGATGCACCTCTACAACTCTAACCAATTCTTCACTTATGTATTGGACCTTATCCGTGACGAACTCTACATAATCCCACGTCAAGGTAATGTCTGGGTCCTATGTCTCGTACTTTCACTTCTTGCATGCATATGTTCCTTGTGTGGGCTTCCTTGTTGTTTGTGAGGGATGTGCCCCACTTGTTGTACCTTGAGTTATTTCTTCTACATCCTGTGTAGTATCCTTCTTCTCTGTCTGTGGTCGGATTCTTTTCCTTGTGGTTGTGGGTGTTCTTCTTGGTCGTTTCGGTACTGTGCTGCTTCCACTTGGTTTTTCTAGTATTATCAGTCGCGATACCTATTCAGACTTATGAGCCTGCTTCAATCGTCTCTTTGGGATTGGAGGAATGTGTTGTGTCTGTCCTTGTGGTTTATTTTTCTACTAGTGATTGCTACTGTGCATCCCAATCTTTGATAATCTAGTCCACTTTCTCACTCGTGATGCAATACTGCCTCCTTATCCCCTCCTTTTTGGGATCCCTTGTGGCTTAGATCCATACATGATGTTGGGATGCCTTGAATTTGGATATCCCCTCTGTCTCCTATGATACCTCCATAGGTATGTGCAACACATTTGTTGTGAACTACTGGATTTATTCTAACAGCATGGAAAACACAATGTTATTTACCTGTTGCATCTTGTTGTCCTTTGATTTCCATAGAGACTCGTACCTGGTTGCATAGAATTTTCCCACCCTGTCCAAACATGTCGATAACTTGGTCTCCTACTACCCTACCAAGGCTTTCAGTATTATTAACCATGAGTAATGGAACTTAGTCTGATTATCTTATGCGTCATGAAAGTCAAGTAGAAACTGATTCAGCAGGTATGGCACCCAGCTGAACATCATTCTATTAGTGCATTGTGCTACCACTGTGATCACACATGTTGGCGCTTCCTCTCTGCAACATTTTCTTAGTAGCTTACATGCCATCAACTTTCTTGTGAACTTTATCGCATTGTCATTAATTTATTTGATGAAAATGCCTTTGTTTCCTCTGGTCGTGTCGAACTGCACTTTAACTTGTTCTGTCAATTATGTCTCGCGCGCTTTGTTATCTAGATACTCTTCTGGTTGTGCGTCGAATTTGGGCAGTCCTGTGATCTTGGAAATCAATGCCACGTCAATATTCACTGGTCTATCCATCCATAGAATACCTTTATGGACCCAGGCGACTAGTTTTCTGATTCAAAGGCTGATATTGTTCCTGTGATCTTGGAAATCAATGCCACGTCAATATTCACTGGTCTATCCATCCATAGAATACCTTTATGGACCCAGGCGACTAGTTTTCTGATTCAAAGGCTGATATTCTTACTGTGCCCAAAGTGCGGTATGTCCAAAAGATTCATGATCCCTGAGTTATAAATTCATGTGATCCACTGCACGGGCTCCAACACTAGTCGTCTTAGGGGTCCAATTTCCCATATGTTATTCCAATAGTTCTCCTCGGCACACTCTGGAAATTTGGTCACGTCGCACACATCATGCTTTGCATACCTCATCTTGGGTACCTTTCCCAGCATGTCATCGACAGTGGGGATTGCATCTAGGAGAAATGGGAGGGTAATCTCCATACTGTCAGATGTCTTTCATTTCTTCATCATAGAAAATTTTCATGCCTCTGCTGTGTTTGTGTATTCTTCCTCCCTGTCACACTTTGATCAGTCGGTGATGTCTTCGACCAACACTTCATCTTTTTCCTGGGACTGTCATGGTCCGACTGTGTCATTATTTTTTGCAAGTTCTTCGGGGTTAGGGTTCGAAGCATCGTTCCCGATCCCGTATCTCTTCCCTATCTCTCCTTGCTACATTGTAAGAAGATGTTCCTCAACCTGCATTGAGATAACATATTTTGGGTCTGAGGTGGTAACATCCTCGAGCTTGACTATATTCTTCGGTTGTTGCATTCATTTATTGTGCCTTTGGCCCTATCACGTAATCCGTACAAACTGTCATGTTGAACCAAACTTTGGTGGAGTTATATTTTCCAACTTTCACAACCTGGCTTGCTACTTTGTCAATCAATAGCTAGGGTAGGGACTCTTTTTCTCTCTCTGAGCTCCAAATTTTGCTAAGTGTTGAAAACTATGTGTTTTCCACCTTTTATAGACCGGGTCATGTTCACTTTTCACTTTTTTCATGCATTTGTGTCGACTTCACTTTTTACTGTGCGTGATCTTCTGATGTCTGTCACGATAATTACTGCGCACAACTTTTCCCAGTGTTTTTTTATTTTCTATATTTTCTATTTTTGTATTTCTTTTTCCCTCTTTTTCTCTTTTTTATGTATTTTTGTCATTTTTATGTCTTAGCTTCTACTATATTACACTATGTACATGTATGTCCAACTGTGTTGGAACTTTCAAGCTTAAGGAGGTCGACTGTCCTTGTACAGTTTCAGTCGACTACCATTGATCATTCCCTTGAGTTATATTCTTGCCAGATCCTTTAGCTATATCGATCCCCCATCTGTGACAGTCTTTACTTCATATGGCCCCAGCCAATGCATTCTAAATTTAACAGGATGTTGAAAACATTTACTGTCATAAAGAAAGAATAGGTCTCCTTCCTTGAAACTCTTCCTCTTAATATGTTTGTCATGCCAAGCTTTGCCTCTTGCTTTCTATACTTCTTGATGAAATCCTGCAAGAATCCTATCATCTTCCATATCCATTAGTTGGTTTAACCTCTCCTTTATTGTGCCTCTTTATGTCATGTTGCTAATTGTTGCTACCTGTAGAATGGGTACTAGAAATTCCAATGGTACTATTGCTTATTTCCCATACACCAATCTAAATGGTGCATGTCCTGACAACTTCTTACGTGTAGTATTGTATTCCCATAGTATTGTTGGTATTTTTAAATCACAATCATCCATGTTGACATTGCAAATATTTGTTAGATCATTCTCCAATATCTTATTGAAGGATTCTACTTTTCCATTTGCATGAGGATGGTATGGTGTACTCCTCTCGTGATAAACTTCAAACTCCTCAGTCATAGCCCTGATAGTATTGTTGATAAAGTGAGTATCTTGGTCACTCATCAAAATTCTTGGACATCCAAATATGGTGATCACTTGCTAAAACAAGAAGTGTGTTCTTTTCTCTATGTTGCAGTCTTTAACTGGTGTTGCTTATGCCCATATTTCTACGTATTTTGTCACAGTAATTATATATCTTGCTCCTAACCTTTTTGTTGGTGGATGGATTGGCCCAACAAAGTATATTTCCCATTTTTCAAATACCTGCAAAGTTACTTGTGGTCTCAGGGGCATCTCAACCCTTCTATTAGGTTTACCAACCCTCTGACAGACATCACATTTCTGGAAATATTCCTTAGCATCTCTGTGAATTTTTGGCCACCATAGTCTTGTGCGCAATACCTTTTGCGTGGTATATTTTCCTACATAATGTCCTCGAGCTATTCCCTCATGAGCTTCTACAAAAATTATAGGCCTTTCTTCCAAGTTGGTAGGTTCATCTCCATTAGTGACCCTTGAGAGATGATCAGGTCCTTCATTCAACTTCCCTGGTTTGAATATTACCTGAAAATCAAATTATTGAAATAACAAGAGCCATCTACAGATCCTCCCCTCCAACATTGGCTTGTTGACTAAATATTTTAGGGAAGAATGATAGGTGAACATCTTAAAGCACTTACCCAATAAGTAGTTCCTTATCTTTTGAAGTGCATATACCATGGCTAATCCTTCTCTTTATGTGGTATTATAGTTATGCTCTGATTCTGACAATTTTCTGCTTGCAAATGCTATGCAGTGGTCTAAATCCCATGCTCCTAGCTACACTAGAATTGCTCCAAGTGTTATGGTTGATGCATATACATGCACATGAAATGTCTTTTCCTAGTATGGGAATACTAGGATAGGTGTTGTGACCATCTTTTCTCTTAAGATGTCCAACCCTTGCTGACATTCCTCATTCCATTGAAATTTGGTATCCTTATTTAGTAGTTTTTCCTTGGGCACAGTAATTTGTGCATACCCCTTTATGAATTTTTTGTAATAGCCTGTATGTCCCAGTGTTTCTCTCAATTGTCGCATTGATTTTGGTGGTGGTAAATTGACAATGACTACAATCTTCGCAGGATCTGCTAGCAAGCCTTATTTACAAACTATATTTCCCAACAGTATTCTAAAAGGTGTCTCAAAAATGCATATCTTTATATTCAATGATATCTGACACTGCCTGCATATTTCCAACATTAGCCTTAATACTTCTAAATGATAATTTAACAGACTATAAACAGTCCATTCATCCAAATATACTTCTAAGAACTGATGTATAAACTCCTTAAAAGTAGCTATGACTACTCTTGAAAATATGGTTGGTGCATTCTTCAGCCCAAAAGGCATGACTGTGTACTAGTATTATCCCCATTTGGTGGAAAAAGTAGTCTTATACATGTCTTCTGGAGCTATCTTGATCTGATGGTAACCTCCGAATCCATATGTAAATGAATATGCTTCTTGGCCTCCCACATTCTCTAATACCTCATTTATGAAAGGGGTTGGAAAAGGGTCATGTAAGAAAGCATCATTCAATTTTCTAAAATATACACATATCCTTATCTCCCCTTGTTTTTTTTCTTTCACTACCATGGGACTTATCCATTTAGATTCCTCTACTGGTTCTATGATACCAGCTTCCAACATTCTATCAATTTTAGCCTTCACTTTCCTCTTATACATTGGGTTTAGTCTATAAGGTCCCTTCCTGACAGGTCTTCTCTCAGGTTTGAGAGTTATCTTCATCTCTCCTAGCTCTTGTGCTATGTCTTTCATCTCTATAAAGGTTGTGGGGAACATGTCATTGTATTCGCACAGTAACTCTATTATCCTTCTATTGTTTGTTCAACACAATAGTCCCCAATACTTTCCATTTTAGGGTTATCATTGGTTCCAATGTTGACTTTATTAACCTTGATAGGTGCAGCAAATACTTATGACTCCAAAGATGGACCTTCCACCTCTCTTTCTCCTTCAATTTCTGTAATTTCAATGTTGTGCAGGTCATCCTCGTCTGGTGCCTCCTCTTCAACATGATAGCATGATAGTAGTTCTTTGACTATATGTTTGTTCTATTATTGATACTCTGTCATGAGTTCAACCTATGGTTCATCAATAAATATCACCCCTCTTATCTGTTTTAGCATTGAATCAATGTTGGGGTTGTCATGTTCAAATGAGAAGGTTACTATAAAATTTTGTTGTAGTGTTGTCCATTCTGCATTGCCTCTGTGCATTTCCTGGTCTACATACCAGTTTTCTAGAATTCCTTCCAATGTATGGATGAAGTGATGAGGCCATTATTCTGGTGGTGTCATCCTCCACGGTGTCATGCATGTCTCCAAGTGTTATGTTGGTGTTCCTTGCCCATCATACCTTTGCATTTTATTTCTTCCCTATTTTGCACCAAATCTAATGCGTAGTAATCGTTTACATTGGTACCAGTCCTAAGTTGTTTCTTTATGCGCACCCCACCATCTTGCAGATGTAGACTTAAGTGAGATATCTAGGGCTAAGAGCCTTTGATTCTCTAACACTTCATATTTATATCATTTTAGGAATTATTCTAAATCATTTACCCCGTGAAATTTGGAAAATTCCCTTATCTTTTTACCAACCCATCTTACTGCGCGGTCTATTCTTGCACACGTTCTTGTAGAAACTTCATGTAATCTCTGTTGCCAATTCTCCAGAATTGTATCTGAGTTAGAAGCGCATGATGTGATGCTTCTCCAGCTGAGTACCCCATCTACAGTCGAGTTGACATAATCTTCTCATCATGTGGTGGTTCTGTATAACTAGTTTATTTCTTCCAAATCTAAACAGGTGGGTTCTACAAACCTTTCTCCTTCTGATGGATCTAATGGCGCAATGACTCTGTATTCGCCTGATTCAAATGTCAACTTCCTTTTCTTCAAGTTGATTATGGCCTGGTTATTAAAATCCCAATCCATTCCAAGAAATTTTGTATATGGTGTTGTGCCATATACTATTTATATTACTTCAAAATCTACCTTAGTGCGCACTCCATCTAGATCTACTATCACACCTTTAAGCCTTCCAATTGGTAGAAATTTGTGCTAATTTCCTAACTTCAACTGGACAGGTGAATAGCCTAGTGTAGTCTCTCACATACATCGCCATGTCTTCTTAGGTAAAAAGTTGACTTCAGAGCCTAAGTCCAATATAATGTCCCCCATATTGAAATCTCCAATGTTGGCATTGAGTTTGAATTCTCTACTTGTTCTCCTTCTTGTATGGAGGTGATTGACTACTTTTTGCTCTAACTTCCCCTCTACCTCTTTGTTACATATTTCTAACACATTTTTTAAAACTTTAATAGATGATGGATCATTCAGTAGTTTAACATAGGATTGTAGAAAAGTATTTATGATACTTACTTGCCCTAAAGGTTGTGCTTCATTGGTGTGGTCAATTGATGAAGGCATCTCGTACATTGGTATGTTCTGAATATGATGCGCAACTGATGTAGACACAACATATTGTTTGAGGAACTCTTGTCTGGCCTCCTTGAATGTCTTTGTTTCTTTATGTGCATCAAACTGCTTCTGTGTTTCATTATTTTTCTTCACCAATTCATGTTGTGTTGGATCTTGTCATACTGTGTCAACTCATGTCTTAGTTCCTCCTTGTGTGACTATGTTGATATTTCTTCCATCATCCCTGGCCTCTGAAAAGATCCACTGAACATTCTAGTTTTTTTGGTTCCGCTTTTCTTGAATTTCTCCCAAAAGGGTTGGACATTCTTCTATGTCATGGTCTGTTGTGTGACAGTACATACATGTCGTAGGTGGAAGTGGAAATTCCCTTGCATAATGTCATGGTTGTTGGAAGTTGTGGAATAATACTGGACCTCTGCCTCTTCCAAATCCTCATCTACCTCGTCCTCCACCTCTGTATCCATTTCAATCTCCTCGCAGTGCATTTTACTGAGGCACCTGATTATACTATGTGGGGTTATACTGTGGTTGTGCATTGTTATATTGTGTTTCCACAGTGTTATATTGTTGTTGCACAGTGTTGTATGGAGGTGGTACCTGGTTAAACTAAGGTGCAGCTTTCCCTGTCATTACTTCTGCCTGCACCCTATAGGTATATGAATTTCTTTCCCTCATTAGCTCCATCGTCCTACAATCTTTATCATCATGGCCCACTAACTTGCAAAAATTGTAGCATGATCTATTGGGTACTTTCTGGTACTTATGCATCATTGGATAATGATATGGATCATTCCCATGCATCTTACATATCTTGCACCATGGTCCTCCTGTTGGAAAAGGGTTTGGTACTCTTATTTCCATGTATTGAATGATAGTTGGGCATTCATTCTTGTGGTGTCCTGTCGTGCATGTGGTACACCAAACAACTTTTCTTTTCTCTTTTCACTTATTCTGGTTCAGTTGAAATGTGAGGTTCTTCAAATCCTCCTTCGGTTCCTCTATTGTTGGATATGTCTTCTAATACTAGTTCTCTTCCAGTTGTAAGGCAACCTGCAGAGCCTCTACCTGAGTTTGAAACTTGTGTTGTCTCAATGGGTATTTCAAATGTAGTAACAGTGAATTCACAAAGAGATGTCTATGTTGCATGTCATTCATGACATACTTCAACTTACCTTTAAGACACTTAAACCTCTGATCATTCTCCCAAACAGACTCACCTGATTTCTATATGATTTCAATCATGTCATTCATGTATTGATCCTCTGAACTAGGCTTCTAAAATTCATTTATCAGTAGCTTCTTGACATCTGCAATAGTCATTGTTGTTCTTGGTGGACTGTTTACAACTAGGCTCATGTACCAATCCAATGCGCGATCTCTTATCATGATAGCTAACTGTGCAAGTTTTGTATCATCATCTGTGATCTTCTTTTCTTCCCAGATCTTCTCACAAATGAACAAATACTTTTCAGGGTCCTCAGATGCCTCTCCGTGAAATTCTGGTAACCTAATGGTGGGATCATGTCTTGCCATCTTGAACTGTGATGAACTACTACCTCCACGCGTTATAGATATTTGACTACTACTTATTGAAATGGCTCCTCCATTTGTTTCTCCTTGTTTGGATGTACTTCACGTTGTCTTTATTCCACTAAAATTCAGTTGTCTAAATGGTGGTATTCTTTTTGGTGTATTAGTCACACATGGGGTTATTGGTTCCACACTAACACTGACATGGATGGGAGTTCTGCCTTTTGCTCCATCCCTTGGACCTCATGTCTTCCTTTCATATGTTATGCGTAGGATTTCTTCAATCTGCTCCACATCCCAGAGATCTTCTACCTCTTCCTCATCACTTTCCAAGCCCTCTCTATCAACTATGTCTCTCTACTTATTATTCATCTTATATTGGTAGGGTACTCCACTGCAAGTATTTCCAGTTGTTTCCATTATATTTTTTATTTGATCTTCCTCCATCATAATTGGTTCCATGGCTTCCTCCTTCTTTCCCTTATCAATCTCTTCCTCCATTTCTCCACCTCTTGTCAGTGCTTCCCCCCTTCCTCCATGCACGCAGGGAAGTTTAGTTGTCTAATTCCATAGTCATCACACCATTGTTATATAGTAAAATATTGATTGAAGTATACAGTGATCTGATATACCTACCTCTAGATCCTTTTAGAAACTCTTTCTCTGTTGCGTTGTAAGACTTCACGGTATCTACTGCAAATTTTGTGATAAAATCTGCAACAATATTGTCTAACTAGAAATCTAATGCACGCATGAATTTGTTGTTAACTTGTTGTAACTGCACGATCTCCACAGGATTCCACTCGAGATGTCTAATTTGAATTGTAGGGTGGTTGTCTTTTAACCTCAATATCCACTTCTGCAACACATGCAGGAAATCACAGAAAAATACCTCATGCAGGTCGCTAAACACATACTTGTCCAGATATTTGTGCAGTGACAACTTAGGGTTTATGTTATCCTTCTGCGCAAACTCAAGATCCTTTTTTTTCAACCATATTTTGATCTCCACCTTAGTTGGATTCCACGGTCTGAACATTCCCTTTTTATACCTTCATTCTCCACATGCTTCTTCTACGGATCCCATTCACTCAATCCCATGCAGTTCTAGCGATCAACAAAACCATTTTTTGGCTATTACTCTTTCTAACTACTTCTTGGGATGACTCAAGTTCAGATGTGAACATGTTTCCAACAAAACCCTCTAAAACTATCGGCCCTCCTGGTAAACCAGAAGGAAACATAGCACACATAATGTACTACGCAGTCTCACCTGAGATAGTTCTATGGTTGACTGCAATTCTCAAGTGCTTGCAGTCTAGGAAAGGGTGGGGATATGGGATTGTAATTGATCCTTCTCAGGACTTAAACTGATTACTCAATCTATTATTCTTAATATCCATTCATATGTTAAACCCTTGCATGCAATCTAATAGATTTAGCTAACCACATATGTGTAAATCAATCATTAACAAGGATCAAACAAACATTCAATCATCACATAGTACACAGGTTTTATCATGGTTCACCCCCTCCTGGGCTACATCCAAAAAGATCTAGCTTCTTAGGCTCTTTTATTAAGTTTGCTGCAACATATGGAATTGCACACACTACAATTTCGATCATACAATCAATAAAGGGGTTCCACAACCTCTGTGAGGCAGACTAGATCACACCAGGCTCCTCATCCTATGATCTAACCCTCGGGATCTAGCTAGTTTACTCTTTTATAGTTCAACATCTTACAACAAGGTATCACAACATCTTCTTAAAAAATCTGTGCAACCACTTGGAACCCCAGCCTAGACCTCTTAGGTGATTATTTATACTATTTTACCAGCTTCTTAGCCATTACATTCCCTTATCAAAACCCTAACCCTAGCATGGTTAGGTATTATTGCCTTCGCACCTTGCATGTTTTCCTCCTTTGCATGTAGCTTTCGCTCGCACGTGTTGCTTTTCCTGCTAGCCGTCTTTTTCCCAAATTAAACTTTACATTCCAAAAATGGATCTTTTATCAAAATAGGTCTGCCCCCAACAAACCACTTCAACCTTCAACTTGTTTTTTATTCCTTCGATTTTGACAGTCAATCGATCCACCTCAACTAGACTTTCACTATAAAGAATATAAAAACCCAAGAAGGATAAGGGTTTGAAATCCCTGGAATTTGAACAGAAGTCAGAGACTGTGGAAAATAAGAAAATAAAGATTCATTTGGGGCATCAAACCACAAGAAGCATGACTAGATGTTTGAATACACAAAAAGATTACATCGACAAAATACAAGAAAAATATGTGGTTGAGCTTGAAGAATCAGAATAAAGAGTAGAATATCAAAATTCAGATTAATGAAATTCATAATAATTTCATTAAGAAGCCCAAAACAAGATCATGTTTCAATCTTTCACCAAGTCCAGGAGACAGGGGTAAGTTGTCAAAAATTGATGATGATGCAACTACAAATTTTGATGAGCCTATGACTCAAGAAACTGAGGATTATACAGCATATGAGATTGAGAAAGAGGTAATTCTGGAATCAATTCCTTCTTCCTCAAGGCTACCAAAACGAGTTAATAAAATCAAGAAGCTAAAAGAAGAGCTTCAAGAACTAGAATTTCTTGATAGAAAATCAAGAAGCTAAAAGAAGAGCTTCAAGAACTAGAATTTCTTGATAGCCATATCAAAAATTAGAATGAAACATTGAGGAGTAATCTTGCCATACTATAGAGGGAAAATGAACAACTTGAAGTAGAAAACAGTTTGCTCATCAAGAAAGCCAGGAAATAGTACATCCAAAGCCAAAAAGTCAAGATTCGAAAGCGAAGGCTAAAAATTAAGCTCAATGAAGTTAAGAGGAAGATTCAATCTTCATCATATGGTATGAATATTTTAATTGATGCCAAAAAATGTGTTTAAAAGCTCGGGATCATCAACAATTTTGAACATTTTTTAAGTTTTCAAAGAGGTAGTAAATTTTTTAGGAACAGATAATTTTTGTTGCATGAGGACATGCAACATCCTCTGTGTGGGGAAGATTTTGGGTCCTCTATTTTATCTCTTTTTGTCACTTCCATGCACAAAATTCCTTCTAAACTTGTGCCTTTGAACTCTCTTACACCCTATTATCACATATTTTGTTTGGGTCCTCTATTTTATCTCTTTTTGTCACTTCCATGCACAAAATTCCTTCTAAACTTGTGCCTTTGAACTCTCTTACACCCTATTATCACATATTTTGCCACAATTATTCCCCTATCTATAGGATACGTCTATCAAGGACACATTCAAAGTAAATTTGTCTATTTTTTCATATCTTCACCTTTCTATATGAAATTTAGTACGAAAGTCGTTTTATTAATAAGTCGCTATAGAATCACATATTTTGTAGCAACTTTATATTTATGTAGTGACTAAATATTATGTAGCATATTCACAGCTTTGCAAGGTTGTGCGCATTCCAAGGAAAAACCATGACTTACAGAAGATTCAAAATTGTCACAAGATGGTTTATTACCTGTCATCCAAGATTCTAAGTCAGCAGGGCCAATGTGGGAGCGAAGTCAAACTCTAGGTCAATGAAGAATGTTGTGGTGGAGCATCCGAACCGCTAGGCACTGAATCCATCCGCGATGTGTTAACAAATCCAATGTAAGAATTTCATGCATCATTGTCATGAAATTATCTCTTCATGGGTCATCAAAATAAGCTCATCAAGCCATGATCAAAACATATTGGATCTGCAAAATATCTATGTTATGTTTTCTATTCAATTTTTTACATAAATCTATAGGCTATTGATCTAAGGGGAACAATTGTAATGTTATATATGCTTCATCCTGGATCCTATGAGATAGAGAGAATGGTTGTAATGTTATTTTTTTGACACTGATGTAATAGAGATTCTGAGAATTAATACAAGTTTTGTTGATTGTCTGCGTTATGTGTTGTGAGTGTTAAGTCATTCAGTTTATATCTATAGTGTTTTCAACGGCTTTATCCAAACTAGGAGGGCCCCCTGTGTGAGGCATATGTTGCTTAATTTTTAGTTAACTTTTATTTTATTTAAGCAGCAAGTGTGATTTCATTTACAGTCATTTATTTTCTCATAGCATTCAATACAAGTTATGTATTTTGTGTTTCATAAATTGTAGAAATACTAGTGCACAATTTGTTAATTGAATAAGATTATCTCATTTTATTACAGAAACCTTCATTTCACATAATGATTGAAAGATTGTAACATATATTGCAATCAATAATTCAGTGGATCAACATACTCAAGTTCTTGGAATCATTTTTGTAGTGTTGCATTAATTCTATTAAAATCATTTATGTAGCAGAGCAGTAAGAAGTTAATATTTCATTTTTTCATCTAGAAATTAGTCATAAACTAAATCATGCATATACAATGTATGCACTTCATTCGTTTATGAATCTCATATTGATGAATTTAATGTAACAAATTTTGATCAATTGAATTGACTGATAGGGCCTACCTCCTACAAATCTTGTCTCTTCAATAGATCACATAACCAAAATCCAAGTTGTTCCTTATTTCAACCCTAGACTTATCACATTACAAAATTTTGTGTCCACTCTTGAATGAATGACCTTAAATGAATGCCTTCGCACAATGGTCACATCCTCTTTATATAGGTGGAATGTGCCTTGTCATTTCCTTCTTTTAAGGTGCTTTACACCATGATCCATGCCCAAGTGGACCCAAATGTGAAATTAACTTTGTCCATCTGCCAAGACTTTGGAACATTCATCCCCTTGGATCCACACCTCCAACTCAATCGTGCACTCTTGCCCAAGGAATCCCTAGGGCCATTTTATATGGAATTTAGATGCTTATTTGGTTGTGAGAAGGGCTACAGGAGGTAAAAATGGTTGTGGAACCCATCATAGCCCGTAAACCCCATTGGGAAGTGTGGATTTTTAGTTTTTTTGAAACTTTTGTCAGTGTACACAGGATGCATATGTATTAGCTAGCGTATGTAGACGTGCTTCATGTGTATCAGGGCGCGTACACCTTGAAAAATGATTTTTTTAAGAAGGAAACTCAACAAAAGTGATTTGCAAGTTTGTATATGGATGAGCCATGATAAAAAAAAAATGCATAGTGGTGGAATTTTGGACTATAAAATATGCCCCCTAATGTTTGAGGTCAGAAGAGAAATTGATGGCTGAAATACATTACAATATATTAGGGAAAGCACTGAGTAAAGTGAACCCAGACGAGTGTTTGTGAGCATGTCATCTATAATAAAATCAATCTCTCTAAGGCAGGCATACACATGCTTAGGACTAACTAAGGATGGCTTCCAATCAAGTACACCATATATCCATGTCAAATAGATAGAATAATCATGGCCACCTCAAAGATATATAGTGGATCCATGTCAACAAGGATCATAGCCACGAGCAATACATAGTGGAGCTACGTCTCAAAATCATCAGAAGATATAAGAGTACAATAACATATACAATTTGATCTTCAGAAAGTATCAATGTCTGTATCTCGAGATGATAGCATCATAACTCGAGAAATAACTTCAAAATATTCAAAACACGAGTAGGTGTATAATAATAGTGTAAGACTCACTACCCTGAGGTCTTCAACAAGTCGTCGCAAAAATTCTGGAGGATCTCGAACATTAGGCACATAACTTCATTGACTTTGAATGTGGACTTGATAGGACTCTTAGGATGGTCTAATTGCAAAGCTCAAGAGACTGGCTGCAGAATGGCTGACTCAGGCTGTAAAACTTCCCTTGGGAAAAAGCACCACATATAAAGTGACTCAGGCAGCATGTTATTGACATAATTCTATGACACATGAGGCATCAAAATATCTCCTTATGTTTGGAAGAGTAACCAAATAGAGGAGGACACAACTCTATGTAACGAGAACGACTTCCTAAGGTCATGCTAAATCCCAAAACTGAGTAACAGACTTAAGGATGTGCTTTTTCCAAGGGCAGCAAGATTGTTGCCAATAAAAAAGATAATGCATCCCCTTCCCCTCTTTTTGGAATATTTAATTTTTTTTGTCTTTTTCATATATTTAAGGAGCTTGAAAAAGAATAAAAGAACACTATGTTACAAAGGAGGAACGAGTGTTGAAGGAAATAAAACTAGTTCCAAGTGCATGGAACATATCAATGCTAAGTGCAAGGAGACATGTGCAAGATGAGGACACTCGGAAAAATTCCTCCATGGGTCAGGGTGTCAGATCGCAAAGGAAAAAAATGTTGCAAGTATTGCACCTAAGGAATGCTCTAAAGGTTCATCAACAACAATATGGAGCCAGCATTACGCCAAAGGCACAAGAGTGAGACACGCAATGTGATTACGAATTGACACAAAGAATGAAGAGATTCCTTCAATGTAAATTTTTATGAGCTCGGAGAAGGTAATATCGAAGGTTTTTCATGTTTAGAGAGTTAAAAAAAACAGTAAAAGAAGACTCCAAAGTGGTATTTTTTGTAAACTTAGTCCCCTAAGCCCAAAAAATAATAAAACAATATTTGGGAATACTCTCCCGACGAGACATGTCTCCCGAGGCGTACATTTTTCCTGGTTAATCTATTGGCTGGAAAAAGGGGTAAACTTATGCCAAATAGATGCTCTTTATGGACCAATTAATGAGTGTGAAAGAAACAAGGCCACTCAGTGATATTTTCCTGTTTAGGGAGTCTGAAAAGGGTTTAAAAAAAACTCCATGGGTTTCATTTTTCATAAATAATCTCCAAGGCCCAAAAAATAGATAAACCAAAACGAGGGAGAATGGCTCTTTTTTCACAAATTTAGCCCCTCGGGCCCGAAAAAGGGTTAAACTTACACTTGAGAATATTCTCCTAGCGAATTGTAACTCCTAGGGTGTACCTTTTTCGTAAAATTAGCCATCCGGACTGAAAAAGGGGTAAACTATCATCGGATAGATGTGCCTTCAAATTTCACTTTGACGAGAGTGAAGGGAAACAAGATCGCTTGGCAATCTTTTCAATTTTTGAGAGTCCGAAAAAGAAATTAAAGAAGGCTCCAGGGGGGCTCCTTTTAGTATGTAATCTAAATGAGTTTTAAAAGGGTAAATAATCTCTCGTTAGATGTCTCTTTCATAGTTTTAAGTGAGATTGAAATATGAAAAACCATGCTCTAGAGGAGTCCTATGGATATAGGCTAGCAAAAAGTAACCAAGAAGAAAAATGAGGATTCAAATTCATAGTCATAGTGAGACTAAAAGGAATCTCGAACCTATATGACACTTAAAACATGGGTGCCAACATGCAACAAAAAGGTTCTAACTAAGGAACCCATGGGAAGGCAAGATCTACCACCTAATTATGACACTTCTAGACCAGCATGGAAGGTTATGTGTCGTACTTCGGTGGGATCAACCCTATGGAAAAGCGAAAACCATCAATAAAATGAAAATGCAAAGTGGTATAGAGCTACCCTACATGCAAATGAAGATAACTCATGTTCTTCATGGGATGTTATAAATAATTGTTCCCATTAAAGAGTCCAAATCCAAAATCTTGACAAATTTATGTAACCAAAAGATCACCAAGCGAAAACAATACGTCCACCACACCAACATTAGAGAAGAAAAAATGTTCAAAATTAGGTCAAAAAGTATAGAAATATGAATAAAAGGATCATTTTTACCATTGCATTTTGAAAAATACCCAAAAAGGCCAAAAAAAATCTTCCTTCATTTGTCAAATTGGAGAGCTACGGTGGATGAAATCAACTCTCGCTTGGACCAAGTAAGTAATTCCTCCTTAAACTTGCAATTTCATCCATTATTATAAGTTTTAGAACAATTTAGGGGATATGCGCACTAAAGAATTATCAACCTGTGTGTACATGGGTTGTGTATAGTCAACATGCATATGTACGTGTGTTGAGATAAGGTCAGCTCGCGTACATAATCTATTGTCATCAAAACATTCTGCGTACATGCCCAATCTTAAAAAAGACTGTTACTTACCTCAAAAATTGATTGGTGATGATGCAAGATGTATGTGCAGTGGCATAAAAGAGAGCACGAAGAAGTGGATCGATTGGTCGAAGAAGATCCTGAAGTAGTAACGGCACTAAAACAATGTGGCTTGTGGAAATTTTTCCAATGTCCTTTCATGTGAGCCCAACCGAGGCTCTTGAACCATTTGATCGAGTACTGGAATCCTGATGCAAAAGCATTTATGCTTGAGGGGAATCCCTTATACCGACAACAAAAGTCATATGTTGCCTCGCAGGCCTCTCTAGGAGAGGTGAGTCGATAAACCTCAAGAATTTTCCTCCTGGACCATATGTGATCACGCATTATATAGTGACATATTGCGAGGTTGGGACTAAGAAAGTAGGATCTCAAGTCCCTATCCAGAAAATTATCAGTTTGAGCTTGAGGGTGATATTATATACAATTGGACGGATCACTAGATCTACAGCGCTTCACCAAGCCTCCAGGGAAAAAATGCATTGTGTCGTGCAGTATCTTCAACTATTTGGCTTTGACTATAGCACCACTATGCTCCATTATATGAAGTCCCAACTTATCGACTGCAAGCGCAGGAAAAACAAAAAATTTTGATTCAGAACAGTGTTATGTGCATTCTTTTTTGAGAGAGTGTCGGGCATAAGCCCAAAGGAGAGTGTGCGAGGACATATCGCATATTTCCCAACACTTTGTAGGTGGGCTGCATTGATTCCATGCCAAGGAGCAGGAGGATTTCAAGAGGCATACAATGATACCTTCTTTGACTGCTGGAAATGTCAAATTCCCACCATCGAAGATTACCCATATGCAGGGGTTATCTTTCTCTAGGACCCTGACATGCCCATGCCCCTAGGCGGGGTACGAGGGGAGATAGGTACAATTCACTTTTTTTATTTATATTATTTTTTTTATTTTAACATTTCTTATTATGAAAGAGAAAAATATATTTTTGGTAATGACACGGTACTTACTTATACTTTGAAAGAGAAAAATATATTTTTGGTAATGACACGGTACTTACTTATACTTTGAATTGTACAAATGTGGTACTAGTGAGATCGGTGGACTTCCCTTGGTCCAGGCGTCGTCCGTGGGAGCAGGACCAGAAAGGAGGAGTTTTTGTAGAGGTAGGGTCATTGATAGCATAGGTAGAACGAGTTTTGCAGCGGGTGGAGAGGAACCTAACTGCCCTCACCCGCAGTGTCCATATGGTAGAGATCAAGGACCTACCATCGTCGATGCATCCCCGTGTAGTGGGAGTGCCTTGAGCATGGGTCTATATATTCTGGCATCTATCCAACGTCATAGTATGTTATAACAGGGCCAACAGGCCCAAATCTTAGATTAGGCCTAGACATTAGGAGTGTTGAGAGCACCAAATTTTGTATCTCTATATTTATTGAGGGCTTGAGCCCAATGATGTATATTGACACATATTGAGTCCTATGGCCTACATTTTGTACCATGACACTACTTTTTGGACATGATATATGTGTGTGTGTGTGTGTGTGTGTGTGTGTGTGTGCGTGCGTGCGTGCGTGCCAATCTAAAACATGATTTGCTAAAGCATCAATTAATTGATTAAAGTGCCTAGGAACATGAATATATTTAATATAATCAAAATAATGTTCTAAGAGGCGTACCCTAAGGAAGCGTCGGTAAAGGACAAGATATTGTATGCGATATACTCCATTCAACTGCGACACTACCAATTGTGTGTCTAAATATACTTGAGGACGAGAGATACCATGTCATAGAGAATCACGTAGTAGTTCTATAAATGCACTATATTCGGCAACATTGTTGGTTTCTACCCATAGACAAGCACCTCTTGAAGACACCAACTGACAAGTGAGCGTGAATATCACCCAAGTTGTGGAAGCAAGCGTCAGGGTGTGTCATTTGGCACCATCCATGAACCCAACATAAACCTCAGATTCCCTTGACATCTTCCACAAAGCAGATACACAAATAAGTGACACTTCCAAAAGGAAAAAAGAACCAAACTTTATAGATAAATATACAATATTTACAAGAAGTCACACCCAAGTGACCAACCTAAGCATAATACTTCTTTAAATAAATCCCATTTCTGGGCCCAAGAAACACAGTACCTTCAAAATAAACCTATTCATATGTGCCTTTCTCCAAAACCTTCTTTATAACGAATGGTCCAAACCACATGGGTCTGAATTTTCCTGCCCCCAAGGGGTCTTTATATTTATCATAGACCAAGACATGATCACCTTCAGATAAAACCCTAGGGAGGACTGATCTATCATACTCACACTTGACACAAAGTTTATGAGCCTCATTAGACGTGGTTTCATCTCACTGTTTCTCATCGAGCTGCTCGAGATAGACAATATGTTCTTCAATTTCAGTTGTGTTGCGAAGTAATTCTATTGCCAAATTGAGGGAAGGAATCTAACACTCTATAGGAAAAATTGCATCCATTCTGTAAACGAGTTGGAAGGGAGAGAATCCTATAGCATTCTTGAAAGAGATTCTATATGCCCAAATTGCGGAGTATAACATCAAATTCCAATTCAACTTAGCCAAATTGATTGTCTTCTGGAGAATGGTTTTAAAAGACTTGTTGATAGCCTCCACTTGGCCATTTTCCTATGGATAATAAGGTGATGAATTATCTTGTCTAAATCCTAGATTTGTTGTTAACTCTGTCAGCATTTTATTTTGAAAGTGACTTCCATGGTCAGTGACAATCTCTTTTGGTATACCGAATCTTGAGACAATTTGGTTTAAAATAAAGAGTTTTGCAGTTTCTCCATCATTGTTGAACACCGGCATGAATTCAACCCACTTGGTGAAGTATTCTATAGTCACAATGATGTATCGATTCCATCTAGAAAAATTTGGGTGGCATGTGGTGAAATCAATCACTCACTTGGTGAAGGGGCCAACTGCAATAACACGAAACATAGGAGCAGGGTGTGCCCACATCTTCCAAGAGAAGATCTGGCATGAATGGCACTTATTAACTACCTCAATACAATCTTTGAATAGCGAGGGCCAAAAGTATCCAACACGAAGGATTTTTTGAGTTGTCGCCAACCTAGAAAGGTGACCGCCACATGCTCCACTATGGCAATCATTTAGCACAAGCTTCACTTCTTCATGGGTAAGACAACGACAGAGAAAAAAATAAACTCCTCGACAATACAAAGTGTCAACAATAATAATTTAATGGT
>CBVK0100034690.1:0-22615 GCA_900067695.1 Picea abies | reverse complement strand
ACAAAGTGTCAACAATAATAATTTAATGGTGAGCTTGATGGTGTATCCATTGATTCTCATCGCTAGAAGTAGAGGGGGGGCACTTCAAAGTTTGTAGATACGCAAGTATGTCCCCATACCAAGGGTCGGAAGACGCAATGAGAAAAAGGTTTTCATCAAAAACTGAATCTTCAGGAGAATCTTTGCCACTCTCAATCGGAATCTCCGAGATTAAATATGAATATACCAAATATTTCTTTGACTTAGCCGAAACAAAGTCTAAATTGAACTCTTGTAGAATAACGATCTACCTACTAATCTTCCCGCCAATGACTCGTTGCGTCAAAACATATTGAAAAGGATTGATGACAGCCATGATAGTGGTCTTATGTAGTAAAATATAATGATGGAATATCTGGATGGAATGAATAGCTTCTCAAACTAGTTTCTCAACATGCTTATAGTTGAGCTCTGGTCTTATTAAGCCTCAGTTGAGGTAGTAGATAATATGTTTCTGGAGCACGTCATCTTCCTGAACTAGAACCATGCTGATGGTAGATTTTTGTACATCCAAATACAATAGCAAATCCTTTCCATAATCAGGAGGTTTGAGTAGAGGAGCAGACATTAAGGGACTTTTAAACACGCCAAAAGAGCATTGAGTCGCTTCATCCCAATAAAATGGGACCCCTTTATTTAACAAACGCATACACCCCTTTGTTATTTCTGCTTAGTTAGCAATGAATCATCATGAAAAGTTAGCCTTCCCTTGGAGGCTCTAAATTTGTGGTACTATGCATAGGGGAGGAAATTGAACTATTGCCTCAACCTTGAGGGGATTGACCATGATCCCTTTTTTGGACACAATAAATCTCAACAAACGTCTCGATCTAACACAAAAATTACACTTGTTTGGATTCAAACTAATCCGGTAATAATGACACCTCTCAAAAATAAGTCGAAGATGAGCGGGATGGTTAGTTATCTTGTGAGAATGTGATGCAATATCATCAAGCTATGCTTGAACTATATCTTTAATATTGTGAAAAGAGAATTACATGGCCCGCTAGAAAGTAGCTCTAGTATTTTTAAGGCTAAAGGGAATTTTCGTATATGAAAAAGTACCCCAAGGACATATAAATGCATTCTTGTGTTGATCTTCGGGCCGAATCTAAATTTGATTATACCCTGAGAAATCGTCCATAAACGAAAAAAATTCCCAACCCGCACACTCATGAAAAATATGATCATTGAATGAGGTAGGAAAGTTTTATTTCAGGCATGTCTTGTTCAGATCACAGAAATCCATGCATACTAAAATTGTACCTTGATTTTTGTTGACAAGAACAAGATTCGATACCCATTCTGTCAGCTGGACTGGGTAGATAAAACCATCCTTGAGAAATTTCTCTACCTTAGCCTTAATGGTCATTTCCTTTCGAGGGTTGTTCAGGTGGAGCTTTTGTCGAATAGGCTTAGCATCAAGATAATTTCTAATCTTGTTTTCACCAATTCGGGGGTCTATGCCTGACATTTCCTCATAGGACCAAGCAAACATGTCGTGAAACTCTTTAAATAACTCAATATAAATTTGAATATACTCGGGGGAATAGTTCACCCTGATGAAGACGTTTTCGACAACCCCAGGGTTTTTGGAGATATCAATCGGGATTGTATCAGCTATGTTTTCCATGTTCCCTTCGGCATATACCCCGTGTGACTCCAAAGGGTTGATGGGGCAAGCAACATCTCCATTCATGGTCGGCATAAATTCTCCTTCTTCCACTCTCTTAAGCTTGGGAAAAAAATATGATCTATGATGGAGGTCATCCCAAGGCCTATTTGTAGTCGTCATTGCCTCAAGAATCACCTCATTAGAAGGCAATAAAGAATCCAAAGGATCATGTGAAGTAAGAGAATATTGAGCCCAAATAGTCTCTAGAACGGGATCTAGCTCTTGAGGGGAAGCTGGATCGAGGTTTACAGAGGCTTGCTGGACAATATTGTACACAATCTCAACTACAAAGAGGGGCATCGTCGTGCCAGGATTCTCGACTCCCTCCATCGAAGACGATGGAGAAGTTAAAGTCCACAGATTGTCAAAGTAAGATGCTTGAAATGAACTCACTTGAAGAATAGTAGTTTTAGGATGATCAGGGACAACTAAAATAAACTTAACATCATATGAAGGTGGTGGGAATTCAAACATACCCATCAAATATGGAAACAATCTAGCAGCTAAGTTGACAGTACCCTATTGTGGATTATCGATCATCGGGACTGTGGATGCCCTCGATGAAGGGTCAAGATAAGAGAAGGACAATTTATCGACGATAACAATCTTGCCTTCATGAGGAAAACATAGCACTCAAAAAATTGAAGAAACTACTGCCGTCATCGCATAATTCCAACTTTGACCCAACAAAAGGTTGTAATCGAGAGGCACATCGACTACTTCGACTTTGAAAAATATAGTTTTTCCCTCCAATTACATAGGAAAGAGGGGAGCAGACCATGTGATTGAAAAGAACGGCCATCAAAAACAATTAACAAAGTGGGGGACGGAGCTAACTCAAGCTGACCAACAACCTTCCAAAATGAAAGTGACATAAAAAAAGTCGATACCCCCTTGTCTACCACAGTGCAAAAGGTGTTTCGTGTTAAATATTTTGTGGCATAAACCACTACTATCTGAAAGGCAATGTAATAAGGAAAATGAGGTTTTAGATTGGAAGTGTCAAACACGATAGATCCTGAGTTAGTAGGTTTAGAGGCACCTAAACCCGACATCAATGATTTTGTTTATGAGCGACAACTCTAGAGAACTACCAGAGAAGACATTACACATGGGGTTTGTGCCAGAGATTCAACAACGGAGTCGTTATGGGCAGCATGTTCATTTGGATTGTAAGACCCCTTATTGAGCACACCTTTGGGGATGTGATTCATTGTGTCTCCTATCAGCTTCTCAATATGGATAGGTGTTGATGGTTCAGGAGCTCCCTTACCTTTATCTACAAATTCAGGGGTTATATAATCATGGGCCCTATTCTGAAGATGAGCATCCTCCCTCATCATATATTCTTTTACAGCTCTAGGATTAGATTCATGCATGGTAGCACCCTGATTTCCCCCAGGCACCTTTGTGGATGAGGATTCCTGCATCATATTTTACCCTTGAGGAAAGGGGTTATTTAACACAACAGGTTGATGCTACACCAACAAATTTTGGGCTTCCTCAATCCAGGGGCACTGATGAGTCAAGTGGTCGTCCGTGCAAATATTACAAGGAAACTGGACCTTCTTCTTTTCATTTTTCCCTCTCTTACATTATTAGCATCCTTTTTGTCACTACCCCCCCAGCCCTTCTTACCCTTGCCCTTATTTTTATCCTTGGGTTGTTGGTTACCCTTGGGTTTCATCATTTTCACAGCATGTACTTCAAATTTTTGGGTAGTGGGGACAGCCATACTAGAAGTCTGGTTGGCCACAGTCTATTGTAATGATAATTATTGCATTTGGTTAGACAACAGATATGTGGGCTTGTTTTGCGTTGATCCCACAATACCATCAGCATGAGGCCCAGACTTAGGTTTCGATAAATCAAAGTTTGACCATGGTGCATCAAGAAGAATCTCATAAATCATGTCAGATTGTGAATAGATCAACTCTAGTTGTTGAGCTATCAATATTTCCTCTTCCTCGGAAAACACTCCAGAAGTCGCGATGTCTTTGGAGATATAGGGCACTAAAGACTTCAAGAACCACTCAAGAAAAAATGCAGGAGGGACCTTGACCTTGATCGATCTCTTATGGAAATTCCATTCTTGGATATGATCAGAGATATGGACTACCTTTATCTATTCGAAATTGGACATCATCTCAGTGTCAACATCATATCTCACCAGAAGCTGAAAATGGTTCAAGAAGGCCATCGTCGACTCGTTAAAGTAATAATATCTCGATTTGTCGAGCTAAATATACCATTTTGTGGCACCCCTATGAGAGTGCGTTGAAACAATCACAACTTAATTGAATTGTCATTTAGAGAATTATAGGAGCACCACAAATGAAAATTCGTGACATGATCACCTAGATCCTCACTAGGTTTGCCTTCGAATTTTGGGATACCTGACGACAACTTGGTCGGAACAGAAGGCTAACCTGGAACATGACAAATGGGGTCATTCAATAACCTTGACAAGTATGGAAAATGAAGAGTTTCCAGAAGCAATAACCTTGGTTGGAACATGTTTTCCTAAAAATACGGACCTGGATATTGGTTAGCACCAGGTTGCTAGGAAAATCTTGCTTGTTGACCAGGGTTTTGCTAAAAACCAGGGTTTCCTTGACTAGTGTAAAGGAACGACGCACTTGTTTCCATCATAAATGAGTTTGAATAGTTGAATGACACGCCTTTAGTGGGAATCGCCCCCTACATGGCATTCCATTGGCCTGGGTTTAGGTTTCCCCCAGCTAAACCCCCATGTATAGGAACTAAACCTTGCAGGGGGTTCCACTGAGAGTGGGATGGCTTACCGCCAATTGACATCATGTGAATAGGGATAGAATTCTGCTCAGTATTCCCCAGACCTTGGAAGGAGGTGGACCCTATCATCGCTCCCTACAAAGGCATAGAACCTTGTGTCAGGATCGGTTGATTAAGAGAGGGGTTTCCCCTTGACGAAAACGCTGATGAAAAAAAGGAATTATTCCCAAAAGAACCAAATAAGGAAAATAGCATAGACCCAACTGGAGTCATGGAAATTTGAGGTATCGTAATCCCTCCACTTGACAAGTCAGAATTGGCAGCGAGTCTAGATGGTTGTTCGGAAGCACCTCCAAGCGAGGGGGATAGAGGGGAAATATGACCTCCACTTAAAGGAAACGCATTGAACAGAGAAGTCATGCCCCCAAGGGATCCTTATGGGGGATTGTTAGAAACCCACATACCCAATTCAATAGTCTGTAAAGTAGACTAGGTTAGATTTGAGGTTGTGTTGAATCCTAGCATCCCATACAAGAACGGACCAACAAATGGATTATGCATGATCGTATAATGAAAAGTGGTTGTAGTCATGACAGAGACTGCGCCAGTGAAAGAGGTGGTAGTCGTCTAAGAGAGGAATTTCTCGAAGGGGAAGGTGGGAGAGGGGGAGGAGAACCTCCCCACCTACAGTCGAAGTAGGAGTATGAGGACTCCCAGTAGAAGTAACATCATTTTATTCCATAGCAAGTCACCTAACGAGATGATGATTGGGGCTAGTCACCTTAGGAGGGACTATTTGAACACGAATTGGCGCTAAGAGGTCAGTTATAAGAGGTTTCCAACTTCGAGGTTTGAAATGTGAGTTACCTCGAGTGAAAACATGTCTCCTCTTGAAACAGGATCGGGTACAATTTCTTGTGGACCAACAGTTTCAAAAGAACCTTCTTGATCCAATCTTCACCTCAACAGGGGCGGGGATGGCTCCACGGTTACTGGTGGCAGGCCTTGGAGCCTATGTGAATGATGTGTTTTTTGATCATCCACTTTGTGACACAATAAACCCATACTTTAGGGAAAATCTATGGGGAATCACATAGCACACACTAAAAATTCCCTAAATATAAATCAAGCAAAAGGTAGGAAGAACAATTATGCCAACCAACACTAGAGAAACTTACTGGTGCAAGTGTAGATTGAAAATAGAAACACCCTCCGGGAATAATATGTGAAGCATGGTTTGACGTTGGTCCTAGGTACCATGGTATTCCCCTGCAATCACCTCTGTAAGTACCTATAAAAAAGAAACTAAGTTTCCATCTCGTAGTTAGTCACCAGGTAGGTACAATCGATAGTCGGGCATATCATATGAGTAGGATAACTATGTATGAATCCTTTCAAAGGTACCAAAAGAAAATGGTATGGAAGACAACTAAGGATCTCTAATGGATTCGAGGTCCATGAAACTCTGTAGTCAGATGCAGTCAACAATATCCTAAGAATGACCCTCAAATACAATCCCGACTATGCTTGGTTTGGATTTGGAGGGGCTATCTCCTCTGCCTTTCCTCACATGACCTCATGTTTAACACTTGTGTTAGAGGGGGGTCCTGACTAACTCTTACGACACTAGACTTCAAAACTCCTTGTATGATACTCTTAAGTTTATTTAAGTGGCCTTGAATAGTTTCCTCTCCACACCTAATCCAATGCCCTAAATCCTAGTCTAATTGTTGTACCCTATAAATAAAAAAGTATAATTGATTTTAACCTTAAGAGTTAATTAATTTAGTGGCTTGATTACTCAAGGGTGCGGTAGTGAAACTGATGTTGTTTGAGACTCTTGAAAAAATGAAACTTATAAGAACACTGGAAAAAACAACTTTACACTAATCCTTCAAATGAAAAGAGTTTCAAGGAAGAAAAAACATGAACAATCCTTCAAACCTAAAGATACAACCTTTTCTCCTTTCCATGCAAAATGCACAATGAAACTTTTGAGTGAAACAAAAGAGAAAATGAAAGGATTATATTTCTTATTTTTCTTTTGAAATTATTTCAAGATGAGAAGAAAACACAACCCTATGTTAATTCCTTTTTATTTTTCAAATAACAATGAAATGCAAAGAAAGAAAGAGACCTAACTAGCATAAAAAATAGTATTTTTTTTTCTTTCAATTAAAGAAAAACTAACAAAAGATGTTAAAAGAAACTACAGAATACACAATTCATGTCCCTATTTTAAAATGAAACTCATTATTCTTAAAATTCAAGATAAAACAAATAAGCCAAAAAATGCTTGGAAACACAGAAAGATAAATAAAGTTATATAAGAGGATTTCTTTCCAATTTAATAAACAATATGATCCTTGAACCTAGCCAAATAATGGTCAACAGAGGCCTCTGGAACTCAAGAAGACTAGAGGAACCAAAGGCTTCCTAAAACAAAAGGAAAGTTTTTGAAAAAAACCCTCAACATGACAGACACATGTGTTGTGCATATTTAGATTGTGTATGTATACGGGTTGTGTATATAACAAAACATGTATGTACACGGTATGGGTATAGAACAAGGCATGTACGTAACTAAAAATTCTCAAAAAAGAGAAATATTCACACAAACCACCCAAACCACTGTAAAATCACACAAACCACCCAAACCAAGGAAGTTGGTAAGCACTTGGAAGGTGACCAGAGACCCAAACTGACTCAGAACATTAAAAAAAAAGGAATTCAAGCCAAACAGAAATATCCTAACAAGACCCTAGAGAGAGTCTCTAGTGGAGTTGCCAATTCTTCTATGGGGAAAATCCCCCTAATATGGGTCTAGAGACTAGGCATATCTTTGGCATATTAAAATACATAAAATATTTTATTCTACCCAAACCAAACAAAACCTTAGAATAATTAAGGGAATAGAAAGAAGATCGAAATGTGTACCTCAAGTCCTTAAGACTATTGTCGATCCATTTTTATTGTTATCCATTCCAAGATTGTAGGCCTCCTTCCAAAGCTAGATTGAAACAATGTTACAAAACAAACAATGATAGCATATGATTAATTATCAAGATTATCTATAGGGTTAGTTATTACAAAACAAACTATGAAAATGTATGTACATGGTCTGGGTATAGAACAAGGCGTGTACGTAACTGAAAATTCTCAAAAAAGAGAAAGATTCAGACAAACCACCCAAACCAGAGAAGTTGGTAAGCACTTGGAAGGTGACCAGAGACCCAAAAAAACTCAAAACATTCAAAAAAATAGGAATTCAAGCCAAACAAAAATCTCCTAAAAAGAACCTAGAGAGACTCCCTAGTGGAGTCACCAATTCTACTATGGGGAAAATCCCCCTAATATTGGCCTAGCGACTAGGCATAGCTTTGACATCTTAAAATAAAAAAAAATATTTTATTCTACCCAAACAAAACAAAACCTTAGGATAATTAAGGGAAAATAAATAAGATCAAAATGTGTACCTTAAGTCCTTACAGTTGTTGTCGATCCCTTCCAACTGTTGTCCATTCCAAGATTGTAGGCCTCCTCCCAAAGCTGGCTTGAAACAATGTTATTTTATTAATAACAAAATTGGAAGTTACAACATGAATTTTGCTGGCACCAATCCACGAACCTCACTTGGGTTCCTCTACTTTGTCTCCAGGTGCACTATTCCCGATATACAATACTCACCACCAACATTCCAATATAAGGGAAAAGGATGGATTGTATAAGGAGGATGGATGGAAGGGAATGCTGAGGTTGAAAATCAGAGCAGAATGCAGAAGGATTGGAATACAAGGGAGAAAGTTTGGTAGAGTTCTCTTGCCTCTTGTTTGATATTTTTCAAATGACCCCCCTAGGGACCTTTTTATATGAGAAATGATGGTTAATTCATTTGCAAAAGGGATATAGGAGGTAAGATGGTTGAAAAACCTAAGATAGCCCGTAAACTCTGCCGAAAAGTGCATAATTTATATTTTTTTGCAACTTTTTAGAGTACCCATGGGCTTTTAGTTATGTATCTAGCATGTGTACGTGGGTTGTTAGGTATGTAAAACATATGTGTACGTTCTCTACATATTCATCAGGGCATGTATAACATACAAAAAAATGTTTTTTGAGAAGAACTCCAACAAAAGGTTGGCAAATGTGTGAATGAATAGGCCAACATCAGAGATGCCTAGTAGTGGAATTTTGAGTTATAACAATGGTCACATTGCCTCCTCATCATAAAGAAATAATTTATTGATGGCATCAATTTCTAAATTCGCTGATGTACACAAAAAATAAAAATGAATAGCATGATATCAACTATATATTATCAACTTAAAGAACTAATTTATTGATGGCATCAATTTCTAAATTCACTAATCTATAAAAGTATTCAAAACAAATAGCATGAGATCAAATATATATTATCAACTTCAATGTACAAATAGCATGAGATCAAATATATATTATCAACTTCAATGTAAATAATTTATTTGTACTAAATTGACAAAATATAAATGAATTTTTCCTTATCAATATCCTTCCATTTGTTTGGAGTATATCCCCTTCCCTTTTGTCCTAATCTTGATGGTTTTACCAAAAAATTTCCCTTAATGTGTCATCAATTTGTTTGATGTATTCATTGGCATAATAGATCGACTTGTATAATATGTACCCGTGTGCCATATATCCCTTTGGTTTTTTCCTTTTTCAAACAAACCCCCTGTTTTTTTTCATGTACCTCTCTAATAAGAACATCCAATGGCATGAGATAACCCCAACTAATTCAACCTCATCAGGTAGGTGAATTAGAAGATGGAATTGCAAGTCCATAAAACTCATGGACAGTTCCTTATCAAACATAATAACACTCTTATCTATCTCTCAATACCACTGTGTAATTATAGCCATATGAATATCCTTTGATGTGATCTAATGTACAAATAAAAATAATTTCGATATGGAACGTCATAGGTCCTAGGGGAAGTCATGGTTCACACAACCATGCATAAGAAAAGGACAATGACACTAAAAAATAGATACATGCAACATTAATTTCCATAAAGATGTGAGTTCATAGCATATTTTCCCCAACATTATAGAATAAGAATCATGTATTCAACATACATACCCTTATAAGGTTTAGATGGTCATGTGATTTCAACCCCAAAAAATCCCCTTCTACATTGAAGCAACTTTGTAGAGTCAACACATATAAATAAGGTTCCTTCACACCTAATATAACATCCTTCGTCGTAGAATTAAGATAATATTTATTCAAAATCTATGGGACATAACTTGCTTTAAAATACCAAGAGGGACCAACCTCTCCTCTAGTTTCTTTTCTTGGCCAATGTATCTTTTTAGTATTTGAAGCAATGAAAAATATCTCGTAATAGACAATGTGTCATTTTTATTCAATTATATGTTCCTCCATAAAGAAGATGAAACATTTTTGAATATATGAATGGGATATAGTAAGTGGCTAATCTTAAGATGATCCTAATATGGAATCTCATGAAAATCATATTTTATTTTCATCCCAATAGGAATTTTCTCAACACAGGAGTCAAAAAATTCAGGATCATCAAACATTGGTTCCCCATTTGAATCAAACAATGATAACATTTCCTTTTCCTTCTCTGTGTCATATTCCCTAATACAATCTATTGGTGTCATTATTTCAGGTCTTCAGGTTCTCTGTAGTTTACCATTGAAAGAATATGCAATACAATGCCATACAATGTCTTTCGTAGATGGTTGGACCAGCTAGCCTTCATAGAAGGTCGACAACATTTACATCCATGATACGCTTTTATTAAAAGACCTGTGATATTATTGTATACAGAGAATGTTAGTGTCAAAAATATAGTTTCACCAAATTAAGTATGCCAAATAACATTATAGATATAAAACAATCAATCAACATGCTTACCAGAGGAAACTCCTAGTCCTGGATAATCATGCATGGTGTACACACATATTGTTGGATTATACACTAATACTTAGAGGGGGGGTGAATCAATATTAGGTACTTTGTACCACTTTTAATCACAATATGAGAGAATTTAATATGTCATTTTTTTATTTATTTATGATTGCATTCAATATACCATAAACATATAACCAAAAATACACAACACACAAGATTTTTTTATGTGGAAACCCAAATGGGAGAAAACAATAGAATTCTTTCTTAGATATTAGAAGATTACATTCATAGGAAGCACCAACTTCCAAAATTATCTAGCACCAACTAAAAGGAGGAACCAACCCCCCGTTTACAAGCGCCAACCTGAAGGAAGCTACAACTCCCTAGATTCTCCAGCTCCAACTAGAAGGAGGCTCCAATACCCTAGTTTACAGGTTCTAACTGAAGGAAGCTACAACTCCATTTCCTCACCCCTTCCTTCTTCCCTTGAATATAAATAAGAGAATCAACCTATTACTATTTCTGACACTGATATTGATATATCATCATCATCGAAACTGATACAGCCACATACAATTCATACCAAGATCTCCAAGAATATCCTCCAAATCATGTGTTCAAAATCACCATGATATGCATCAAACCATGTGCCAAAACATACAGGACGTGCCTCAAATAATATACCATGACTCAAAGCATATACCCAAAATGTTCCTTAAACATGTGCCAAAATATCCAATATGTACCTCAACCATGTGTCAATACCTCCAAGATATGCCTCAAGCATATGCCAAAATGATCATATATAACCCTCAAAACCTACATAAATACATACCTTTCAATATATGAACCTAGTGCATGAGATCACTCATCATCAAACCTTCCTTAACTTCAACATCAAGATAATAACACCTTCTTGAAACTTTTCCTCAGCCTCGTGGGACTAGATCAGGTACTAGGTGGGGCCTCGCATGACAATACCAAGACAAACAGTGGGGGCCTCATGAGACACCCTATGCTTGAACTACGGGGGTCTACTCAAATAGGGTTTTCTGAAAACCCTTTTCCAATTCGTGGCTCCAAGCACTCCCTCCTTCGCACAACTCCATTACATTTCTTTCACTAAGAAATTACATCCTTGCTTGGTGATAGAATGAGAGGTTCTTGATGCATATTTATAACCTTCCAAGTAACATCTTTACTTGATCCTTGAGCTGAACTGTAACTTCTTGTTTGCAACAAATTTTCTCCTTTACTTGACTTTAGGGCCAACTTGTAACTTATTTGACCTTAGATCTGGGGCTTCTTGACCATACTTCAGGGCTTCATCTTTAAAAGGGTATAATGTCTCAATCGTGAGGAACCTCATGGCATGCCACTTATCGTTGGAAATGGATTGACAAGGACTATCAATATATTGGGGTTTTGCATGTAATTATGATGTCCTTCATACTTGTTTTCTTCAATTAAATTCGGGCTTCATGACCATGCCTCCGAGACTTCTTAACCACTTAACCATATTTCCACGGCTTCTTGTAAACTTCTTTAAAGCGTCTTCCGATGAGGGACATACTTAAAAATATGACATAATGGGAACACTTTTGAGACTTCTTCAAATATAACCATCAATTATAGAGGCTTCTGGACTTCTTCTAGGGTTGACATCAATGAAAACCAATTTTCCAACAATCTCCCCCTTGCCTTCAAGATTTTGAACTTTCTCTCCCCCTTTGATATCAATGGAAAAGGTTAACTCTTCTTGATGATTTCTCTCCCTCTGACTTCTTTACAAAATACCATGTAGATCACTGCGGGGAAGAAACTACTCCAATGTTTTGTCGAAGATACTTAAATGTCTCTCTTGGGAGAGGTTTGGTGAAGATATCTGCAATATGTTCTTTTGTCCCAATGTACTCGAACTTGATATTATTTTCTGTGACTTGTTCACACAGAAAGTGGAACTTAATCAGAATAGGTCTGGTCTTGGAACACATCACTAGATTCTTGTAGATACTTATAGCACTGGTATTGTCATAGAATATCAAAATAGGATCATCATATTCTACATGTATTTATTGCAGGGTTTGATTTATCTAGAGGATCTGAGTACAACATGCTACTTCTGCAATAGATTATGTTACTGTCATAGACAAGGATAGTAAGGCCTGTTTCTTACTTGACTAGGACACCAGAAAGTAACCCAAGTAGAAGGCTTCTCCACTAGTACTTCTTCTATCATCAATGCTTCCTTCCCAATCTGCATCTGTGTAGCTGACCATAGTAAGCTCATTCCTTTTCAGATACCACAATCCAAACTCTGTTGTTCCTTTGAGATATCTGAAGATCCTATTTACTGTCATAAAATGAGTTTCCTTTAGCACTACTTGAAATATTGCAACGTGTCCAACTGCTTGCATCACATCCGGTCTTGAGGATGTAACATGGAGTAGGATTCTAATCATCAATCTATAGAGTCTCTGATTTTCTTCCTTAGATTCATTGTATTTTCTCAAATTGCAACTAGTCACCATAGGAGTACTTATGGGTTTGCAATCTTCCATTTCGAACTTCTTCAACATTTCTTTGATGTTCTTGGTTTGGTAAATGAAAATACCTTCATCTAGATGAAATATATGGAGTCCCAAAAATAAATTCAAATCACCAAGTAGGGGAATTTCAAACTCACTCTGCATGTCTTTGGAAAACTTCTTACTCAACATGTCATCATCACTTCCAAATATGATGTCCTCCACATATACTTCAATGATAAGTATGTTGTCTCAATCCACTTTTATGTAGAGATTCCTATCTACATTTCCCTTTTTGAATCCTTCTTGTATGTACTTGTCCAATTTTGAATACCAAGCTCTAAGGGCTTGCTTGAGTCCATACAAAGCTTTCTTCAATCTACAACCATAATATTCCTTTTTTGATAGTAGGAACCCTTCTAGTTTTTCTATGTACAAACCTCTTCTTCTAATTCTCCATTTATAAATGCTGATTTTAGATCCATTTGATATACTATGATCCTTTTGGAACATGCATAGGCTAAGATCATTATGATTTATTCCATTATGGAAACAAGAGAAAATGTTTCTTCAAAATCTACTCCTTCAACTTGAGCATATCCTTTGCATACTAGCCTTGCCTTTTTCTAGTTACCTATCCATCTTCATTTAGTTTATTTATGAACACCCATTTTGTACCAATCACATTCTTGTCCTTAGGTCTTGGAACCATTTCCCAAGTCTCATTATTCTCTACTTGATTCATTTCTTCTTCCATGGCCTTGATCCAATTTTCATCATTTCTAGCTTCCTCAAAGTTGCTTGGTTCAACTATGGAAAATAGTGATAGATGCCTTTGTTATGGTGTATATGTCTTTTTGTTTTCTCTGGTTTCTATTCTTTCATTTTTATCTCCAATAATTTTTTCTAGTGAATGATTCTTCTGAATCCGATGGTTAGGTGTTTTAGCGGGTGTCTAGAAATCTTGTTTTGATTGTCTCCTATTTCTTCTTGTTCTACTTATGGTTTCTTCTCTTCTGGTTCTTCTCCTTCTTCCTCTAATTCTTCTTCCTTTAGTTATTCTTCTGCTTCCTGCTCTTTTGAATTTCTTCTTTCTTCTCTGGTATTCAACACATTTGTTTCATCAATATTTACATTGATTCTTTCTACTATTTTGTTGAGCCTTAGGTTGTAGCAATTGTAGGCCTTTATTTTTCTTGATTATCCAACCAATATGCCTTTATGAACTCGAGAGTCAAATTTTTCAATCTTGTTATGTTCTCTTTATATGTATAATTTTCTTCCAAACACTCTAAAGTGCTTGACGTTCGTCAATATTCCCTTCCACAGTTCATCTAGAGTCTTGTAATTGTTAATTCTAAGAATTCCTCTATTTAAGATATGAACTTTTGTATGTATTTCTTGTACCTAAAATATATCACTCATCTTGGAATATTTCAACATGGTTCTAGTCATTTCCTATACAGTTTCATTCTTCCTTTCAACGACTCCATTTTACTGAGGTGTCTTAGTTGTTGAGGATTTCCTTTTTATTCCATTTCTTCACAAAATTACTTGAATTATTTTGATGTAAACTCATCTGCATTGTATGATCTCAAACAATTAATTTTCAAATCAATATCGTTTTCAACCATCTCTTTGAATATCCTAAAAATTCAAATGCCTCTGACTTTTTCTTGAGAAAACAGACTCATGTCATTCTTGTATAATCATCAATAAGTAGCGTGAATTACTATTCACCATTCAACCCTTTTTTTCTCATCGGTTCACATAGATCGGTGTGTACAATATCCAATGGCTTTGTTGTAGAGTATTCCTTTGGTCTGAACTGAGTTCTTAATTGTTTTTCTTGTAGATAATGTTTGCACATAGTATTGGATGGATTTGAAATTTCAGGAATTTCTCTTACCAATTCCTTTCTGTTGATTTTGATAAGATTGTCAAAGTTCATATGACCCATTCTTTTGTTCCAAAGCCAACTTTCATTTTCCTTTCCCAAGCAATAACTTTCCTTTCCAATATCATTTAATATGTATATGTTGTTTGCAGTCCTTATTGTTGTCACCACCAACTTTCTTGATCCTTCTTTCCTAATATCACATTTATTTGAGTTGAATATAAGTGCATGTCCTTGGTCACACATTTGACTCACACTTAGCGGATTATGCTTCATATTTTCGACAAGTAGGATATTTTCTTGCATGGCATCTTTGCTTCCAAGATTGACTGTGCCTTTTCCTATAATTTTGGTTGAGTTATAACTACCAAAAGAAACTGATCCATCTCTTTCTTTTTTTAGAGTTACAAACTTGTTTTTGTCACTTGTCATGTGCCTTGAACAACCACTATTAATGTACCAATCACTTTTTCTGCTCTGGGCTTGTAGAGAAATTGAACATTATTCAATGGTCAGTTTATCCTACTTCCTTTTACATATCCTTGATGGTTCTTTTACATGACTATTAAAATATTTCTTGGGTTCTTTTGGAGGAATAGTCAATCTGCAATATTTTCCCATGTGTCCAAAATTGTTTCATTTGTATCATTCTACTTCATTATTTAATGAGCCAAAACTGTTATAACTTTTGTTATATGCTTCATGAGGCTTTCTGAAATAATTCTTTGTAGTGTAACCTTCATAGTTTCTTATTTTTTTAGCATAGGCTCTATAATTTATATCCTTGTTCCCAAAATTGTTACAAGAATAACATAAACCAAGAAAAATAGTTTGGTACTTGAGTGTAGGGGATATTCTAAGTGGTGCATCTCTTCTATAATCTTCTTCTTCAGTTATCTCCATTGTTGGTTCCTTCTTTTGTGTTTTGGATCTTCTAGGTGGTGCAACTCTTTTGCAATATTATTCTTGAGTTCTCTCCATTCCTTGAATGTTCTCCTTTGAATACTTTCATTATTCCTTCCTGATAGGGCATTCAATGACTTCTGCATAACTCTTTTGTTCTGCTTCCTTTTGTATCATCATGGAGCTTGAACCCTTTTCAATATGCGTTTTTTGGTATCCTAGTCCAGACTTGTCATAGTATGGCCTTTGAATGCTCATGATTTCATCCAATATTTTGGTTTTGTTATGTTTCATGTCCTTCTTCAGAAGTTCCTTCTTTAGTGAGTTTATTTATGCTTCCAATATTTCCTTCATTTTCTCCCTTTCTTCCAACTGGTTTTTGAGTATTTCCTCAATCCTTCTGGCTTCTTCTACCTATAGATTTAAATTTATGATCATCTGCTAGACTTCTTCATTGGTTTTATTGGGATTTTGTGAACCTTCCTTCAACTTCATCAATTCTTCCTTTAGTGACTTGTTTTTCTTTATCTTTTTAGCTCACTTAAGGAACTCATTAGTTCTTCTTCAATATCTACTTCACCTTCTTCTTCATAATCCTATTTATCATTTTGTTGAGTTTCCAATGCCATAAAGAGTACTCTTTATTAGTCACTATCACTATTCTGATCAAACTCATAAAATGAGAAACTATATTCTATTGAGTAGAGGATTTTCTTGAAGACTTTTCTTTTATTTCCCCTTTTGTTTCCCTTTTGGTATTTCGTTTCTTTTCTGGGAACTTCTTCTTCATCACTTTCTAAACTCTTATCATAAGGACATTTAGTAGCAAATTGACCAATTTTACCACAATTAAAACATTTTAAAGGAAGATTACCTTTGTACTTTCCAGTTCCTCTCTTAAACTTCCTTATGAAGTGGTTATTTCTTTATCTTCATCTAAATAATCACCACAGCTGCAGTTTGACTTTGAATTTTTCTTATTCTTTCTTTTCTTATTGGATTCTTTGAAATTTGCTTCCTTCCTAGATGTATTATCCTACTCTTTTATCATTTCATAAGATGTAAGGATTCCATATAACTCATCCATGCTTAATGTAGCAAGATATGATCTTTCTTACAGGGATGCAATCTTAGGATCAAATATCAATGGAAGAGACATTAGTACCTTTTGAACAATTATTGGTTCTTTGATTTCTTCTCCAAAGCCTTTAATAACGTTCATTATTTCATCAAATCGCAAAAAATAAGATGCAATATCTTCATCTTCCTTCATTTTCAGTTGTTCAAATTGACCTCTATAAGCTTGAAGCTTGACCCCCTTGACTTTGGCATCTCCTTCGTAAATGTTTTAAAGTTTTCCCCAAATATCCTTTGTAGAGTCACAATGTATAACCTTGACATATACTAAACTAGCCAGGCCACTCAAAATAGCATTTTTAGACTTTGAATTGTTTTCACTGAGATTATTTCCATCTTTATCTCTTGGGGGAGTGGCGGGTGCCTTGTATATTTCTACCACCACTTACCATAAATCAAATCCACATGCTTGCACAAACATTTTCATACTTCTTCTCCATAATACATAGTTCTGACCATCAAACAGTGAAATTCCATTCTTAGTTCACCTCATGATCTACCTTCTAGTTGTTAGAATATTTTTGAAGGACCTACAATGATACTAATTGTTTGATTATTCACTAATATTGAGAGGGGGGGTGAATCAGTATTAGGTACTTTTTACCACTTTAATCACAATATGCAATCATTTAAGATATCAAAAATTTTCATTTATGATTGCATTCAAGATACCATAAACATATAACCACAAATAAGCAGTACACAAGAATGTTTTACGTGGAAACCCAAATGGGAGAAAACCAAATAATTATTTCTTATATATCAAAATATTACATTCATAGGAAGCACCAACTTCCAAAATTATCTAGCACCAACTGGAAGGAGGCACCAACCCCTTATTTACAGGCTCTAGCCTGAAGTAAGATACAACTCCCTATATTCTCCAGCTCCAACTGGAAGGAGGCTCCAACCCCTTAGTTTATAGGCTCCAAACTGAAGGAAGCTACAAGTCCCTTTCCTTGCTCCTTCCTTCCTCCCTTGAATATAAATAAGAGAATCAAAATATTATTGTTGATGTCACTGATAATTATATATCATCATTATCAAAACTGATACAACCACATAAAATTCATGCCAATATCTCCAAGAATATCCTCCAAATAAAGTGCTCATAAGCACCATGGTATGCATCAAACCATGTGCCAAGACATCCAAGATATGCCTCAAAGAATATACCATGTCTCAAAGCATATACCCAAAATGTGCCAAAATATCCAATATGTACCTCAAACACATGCCAATACCTCCAATATATGCCTCAAGCATATTCGAAAATTATCAAGATATAACCCTCAAAACATGGTGCATGAGATCATTGATCATCAAACCTTCCTTAACTTCAACATCAAGAGAATAATGCCTTCTTCAAATTTTTCCTCAGCCTCGTGGGACTAGACCAAGAAATAGGAGAGACCTTGCATGATGATACTAGGACAACTAGCAAGGGGCTCATGGGACACCCTATGCTTGACCCGTGGGGGTCTGCTCAAATAGTGTTTTTTGAAAACCCTTTTCCAATCTGTGGCTCCAAGCACTCCCTCCTTTGCACAACTCTGCTACTTCTCTTTCGCTAAGAAATCAAATCCTTGTTTGGTGATAAAATGAGAGGTTCTTGATGTGTATTTATACCCTTCCAAGTAACATCTTTACTTGATATTTGATCCGACCTGTAACTTCTTATTTGCAAAAACGTTTCTCCTTTACTTGAATTTAGGGCCAACTTGTAGCTTCTTTGACCTTAGATACAATGCTTCTTGACAATAATTTGGGTCTTCATCTTTAAGAGGTCATAAATTCTCAATTGTGAGAAACCATGCGGCTTTCCACCTAGCATTGGAAATAGATTGATGAGGGCTATCAATATATGGGCGTTTTTCATGTAATTATGATGTCCTTCATACTTTTTTTCTTCAATTAACTTCAGGATTCATGACCATGCCTCTAGGGCTTCTTAACCATTTAACCATATTTCCATGGCTTCTTGTAGACTTCTTCAAAGCATATTCCTATAAGGGCCATGCTTAAATCTATGCTATAAGGGGACCACTTTGGAGACTTCTTCAAATACACCCATCACTTCTAGAGGCTTCTGGACTTCTTCTAGGGTTGACATCAATGACAACTCACTTCTAGAGGCTTCTGGACTTCTTCTAGGGTTGACATCAATGACAACCAATTTTAAAACACATATGCCATAAAATGTAAAATACCTCTCCATTGGAATGGGTCTTGGTACATCATATACATGTATCCCTTCCCATAATTGCTTAAGTTCATCGATCACTGGTTGGAGGTAGACATCCATTCTCTTCACTTGTGTTTTTCCCAGGACTATAAGAGCCAATGTAAGATGTTCATTATTCGCATACATCCATGAGGGGATATTTTGATTGATCACAACCATTGTCCAAATAGAATAGCTGGTGTTTTGGAGGCAATACAAGTTAACTCCATCCATAACTATGCTCAATTGTAGGCTCTGTACTTCATCCTTGAATTTATTAGTCCATGTATTCTCTATATGCTTCATGCCTATTGAATTTGTTGGGATTGACATAAATTATGGCTCACTTCTATGTGAGACATGACACACATGCAACATGGATAATTGTTGAAAAATTATTCTCTCTTAATGATGAAGCCCCAGAGTATTGTTAAAAATCCCTTAAATGGTTACAACAAGAATCTACAAGTCGACCCCAAAATCAGGAAAAGGAGAAAAGTTGCAGCAAAAAAGAATTTATAGTTTGGCCCTAAAGTCAAGTAAAGGAAGTACTTGGATTTAAGTATAAATACAAATTAATAGCATCTCATTTGGTGTGTGAGTTTTTGGAATGGAACTAGGATAAGTGATTTTGCACTTGTGCTAGGAGGATTGGTGATCTCAGCAAAGGAAAAGTCTACAAGGTGTCTAATCTAGCCTAGGAGAAAGGAGGTCGAAGAAAGAAAAGTGTATAGAGGTGACTGTACCTATTTTTTGAGGTTATATGTGGTTTTCAGAAGGGTGAAGCACATATATACATGGTTTTCATATAGAAAAATTGTGTATAGGGTATACATGGATTGCAGTGGAGAAAAGTGTGGGTTTCCACGAGATGACAGTGAGTGAATCACGTATCTGTGCTAAAGTTAAAGAAGGACTGAATATCTGATATCCCATGTAATAAGTTGTTCCTCATGATTAAAGGTATGTCTTTATATATCTTTTTAGGGTTATATATTGGAGGTATTGGTACATGTTTGAGGCATGTCTTTGGCAGATAGTTTGATTCATATCATGGTGATTTTGAGCACATGATTTGGAGGATATTCTTGGAGATCTTGACAAAGTTTATGTGGTTTTATTAGCTTTGATTATGATTTTTTATCAATATCAGTGATAGTAATAGATTGAATTTATCATTTGTATTCAATGGAGGAAGGAAGGGGCAAGGAAAGGGATTTGTAGCTTCTTTTAGGTTGGAGCCTCCTTCCAGTTGGAGTTGGAGAATCTAGGGAGTTGTAGTTTCCTTTAGGTTGGAACATGCAATTTAGGGGGTTGGTGTCTCCTTCCAATTGGTGTTGGATAATTTTAGAAGTTGGAAATTCCTATGAATGTAATGTTTTGATACATAAGAAAGCATTCTGTGGTTTTCTCCCATTTGCGTTTCCATGAAAAATTATTGTGTAATGTGTATTTTTGTTTATATGTTTATGGTATCTTGAATGTAATCATAAGTGATAAATTATTTATATATTAATTTCTTTCATATTTTGATTCAAAGTGGTAATAAGTTCTTAATATTGATTCACCCCCATTCTCAGTATTATTGAATATTCTAGCAATTGGTATCAGATCAGGTCCTTCAAAAATACTATAAGCACTGGAAGGTAGATCATGAAGTGCACTAAGAATGGAACATCACTGTTTGATGGTTAGAACTATGCATTTTAGAGAAGAATATGAAAATGCTTATGCAATCACATGGATTTGATGTCTAGCAAGCAATAGTATATGGATAGAGGGCACCTGCCACTCCCCCAACAGATAAAGATGGAAAGAAGCTTAGTGAAAACAATTTGAAGGAAAAAAATACTATTCTGAATGGCTTGGTTGATTTAGTATATGTCAAGGTTGTTGGAAAGTTGGATTGGACAGTTGTTTTTCATTGATTTCAACCCTTGGAGAGTGATATTAGAGATTGATTTCAACCCTTAGAGAGTGATTTCAACCCTTGAAGAAGTCTGGTAGCATATTCTGGTAGCCTCGACGGTGTGGTTTTGGTAACCAAAGTTGAATGGGGATTATGGATAGAAAGGAAAGTGTAAATATAGACATGACCCTCATATATGGATAATACTTGTCATGCCATTTCTGGTGATATGTGGAATGCCACGTGGTTCCTCATGGTTAGGGAGATATAGCCTTGTAAAGTTGGAAGACCGAAGAGTGGTCAAGAAGCCCCTAGTTGGTTACATGTATTTAATGAAAGGGTAAATTGGTTATAAAAAGAAAGTTCAAGAAGAACTAAATTTAAGGAAATAGGTCCTAAAGTTAAGGAAAGTTGTCCCAAAGTTAAGGAAATATGTTACTTAGAAAAATTATAAATACACCTCAAGAAGTATCTCATAAGTACATTACAAATACACACAAGTTCATTGAATATATATATAATTGATTAAGTGATTCTTATATGAGGTAACCAAATATATATGAGGCATTTTTTAGAGGAAATATGAAGTAAAGAAGGGCGAAATTCTAAGGGAGGATGAAAACTTATGAGGATGTGTTCTAAGGTATGTTATTTATATGTCATCTTACCATTTTTTCTATAACGTTTATTCTAGAATGATTCAGATAGTGAAATATGGAGGATATTTATATGACATATCAAGGTGCCTATGGTAGAAATTTAATTTTTTGGGTCATTTCATTTTTGGAGACACACTGTGTGGAAGATATGGTTTTTGGCAAGTCCTAGAACTAGTCTCAAATAGGTGTTCCAGGTAAAACAATCATAACTTCTACATAGAAGATAAAAGTTCAGTGATACAAAATAAATTAGATATATTGTAGGTTGTAGTATGTTGTGTGAAAGTTTTAGATCCATATATCAAATATTATGTGCGGGTCATGCTCTACAAGTTCTCTCTCTAGAATAAGCCAGAATTCAACAAGGTTTGCCATTTTTTCTATAACTCCTTTTTTGGGACGTTCCAACCAGTGAAAACTAGGGGAATTGCAGAGACGATACTGAATAATGTTTGGTACAATTTGCATACATTTATTCATTATAGGTACAAATTTATGCTTGTTGAAGGTTAAGGTTTGTGACTAATCCAAAACTAGTCCCGTGAGACTAAGGTAATGTTTTATGAAGATGTTATTCTCTTGTTGTTGAAGTTTAGGAGGGTCTACAAGTATGTGATCACATACACTAGGTCTGTTACAAAGTTACATGTATGTTTATATGCATTTTTTGAGGGTTACATGTTGATGATGTTATGGTGTATGGCATGATTGAGACATATCATGAGTGATATGGTATATGGTTGAGGCACATGGTTTGAGGAGAATGTTAGATATTGGGCACATTGTTTGAGACACATTTTTTGTATATGTATGAGGCACTTATTGGTGATATATATACATTCTTGGTACACATTTATCACATATTCTTGGCATGTGGTTGATGCACATTTCATGGTACATGGTATATGGTGATAGTTGATGTACATGGTTGGTACATGGTATGGTGTTGATGTACATGGTTGGTACATGG
>CBVK0100034647.1:0-24401 GCA_900067695.1 Picea abies | reverse complement strand
GGTTACATGTCTAACCTTGGTCCACACCTAAGACACAATCGACATCATACGCTCTTGCACCGCAAAGAACAACCTTGTAGCCAAATCGGTTTGCATATGCATGACCAACAACCTACACTTACACATGCACTAACTTTAAAAAGTGAATTCTATGATCACCTATAACAACAACCTTTATGTCCTTACAACACGCCTCTTTACATGCTTTACTACAGGAAAAACCCTAAATATTTCCTCCCAAAATGGTTACATATCCAAGCATATCATTGGCCACAAATCCTGTAAATCCCTAGATTCTATTACAGTCGACCCTAAATCAGGTTTACTAGTTGACTACCAATCGGCCTCCATTCAGTCTTTAGTCGGTCGTCTCACACCCACACTTCGACCTCTTGTTGGTTGACTTTTCATTGATATCTTCGACTTCTACTTTACCCAGTCGACTTCCTTGACCTTCGACTTGTTGTCGATCTACCTCAACTTTGATCTGTTGTCGATGTTGTTGATCTACCTTAACCCGACCGTCAGTCGATTCACCTCGACTAGACTTTCACTATAAAGAATATAATGACCCAACACAAAGGACAACATCATCAGAAAATAAACACATACACAATTAATTGGCATAATATTGTGAATAGATACCATATAACTTACAATACATAAAAAGAAACATGCAATCCAATACATACCCTTAGTAGGTTCAAAGGGTCATGTGATTTCAACCTCAACAAATGTCCTTTTGTGGTGAACATAAATTCCTTCGCTATAGACAAATCATATTTCTTAAAAATCAATTGGACACAACATTCTTTAAAAGACTAATAGGGATCAACCTCTCCACTACTTACTTTTTTTTCTAATGTTGTGTTTTAGCATTCGAAGCAACACGATCTCTCCTAGCACCCAATATGTTGTTTTTTTTAATGATATGTGCCTCCATAAACAATATGAATCATTTTCCAATATATGCATAGGATCTAAGAAGTGGGAAATATTAAGATGCTCCCAATATGGAAGCTCATAAAATATATATTTCATTTTCATCCCGACAGGTATTTTCTCAAGTTAGGCATTGAAAAAATTAGGATCATTGAACATAGGTTCCCCATTTCAATCGAAAAAATATTCAATCTCCTTTTCCTTATTTGTTTCATATGTTGGAAGGAAGAATAGCATTGCCATTGTTTCATCTCTTCGTGTTCTCTCTAGTTTACCATTTAAAGAAAAGGTTTCTCTTCCATATGGGTGGTCTTTTGGGAGGAATATCCTTGAGCAATCATACACTAGATTTTGCAGGTTTTTGGACCACCTAGACTTTATAAAAGGTCCATAAAATTTACATCCATTATATTCTTTTGTTACAAGGCCTACAATGTTATTGTATATGGAACACATTAGCGCTAAAGAAGATGGTTGCACCAAATTAAGCATGCCAAATAATGTAACAGATATAAACAAATCAATCAATGTGCTTATCAAAGAAAACTTGATGTCTGGACTATAGTTTGTGGTATATGAACATATTCCATACAATGTAAAACACCTCTATGTCGGGATGGGTATCGATACATCTTATACATGTATACCTTTCCATAATTTTTTGAATTCACCAATCAATGGTTGGAGGTGGGCATTCATTCCCTTCACTTGTCTTCTACCAATGACTATAGGAGCCAACATAAGGTGTTCATTCTTCATGAGAAACCATGGGGGGAATTGTTATTGATCACTACCATTGGCTAAATATAGTTGGAATTTTCTAGGAAACACATATTAACTCGATCCATGGCTATTCTGACAATCATAGACTTCATGCATCATCCTTGAATTTATTAGGTCATGTATCCTCTATATGCTTCATGGCTATTGAATATATTAGGATTTACATAAATCTTGGCTCACTTATGTGTCAGGCATGACACCCATACAACATGGTTAATTATTTACAATGAAATATCCTTTGAATCCTTGGGATTATAGGCATGTGCCTTGATATATTATGAGGACAACCATTTTTAGCTTTTTTAAATATTTCTAACACATGTTATGCCCACATTCTAGACATATCCTTTACCCATGTAGTCACCTCTGTAAAGAATATAGTCATTCAAACAAGTGTGTTTTGATATATACTAAACACCCAACCTTTTCAATAGTTACATTGCCTCTTCACAACTACCAAAGAGGAAATTATCAATTGGAAGTACCTTATCTTTGAATAACATGCAATTAGCGAGCAAATTAAATGTGTATTATCATTAAGCATGCATAGAATCCCTTTTTTTTATTGATTGTGTGACAAGTTTCATTAAAATATAAGGGACTTAATTGTTAGTTACATCAATAGTGTTGAGAAACTTGCATTTGACATACCATACATTCCTTTCAAGTTGTACAATAGCATGGTTGTTACTAGATTGGTAGACCTTGACCCATGTCCAAACAGAGGGGTAGTGGAAGCAAATTTTAGACTTTTGAAAAAGGTTTTGACTATAGGAGAATTATCCCCAACATCATCTTATTGGAATAAATCTAACAACATTCCCTCCAAGGCATGGGTATCCCTTAAGAAATCATCCATACTAACGTCTATATCATTATTTTTGTCCCCAACATTTGAAGAACTAATGCTATTGTATATGTTATGAATTAATGACTCATAACATAGTGGGAATTGAGTAGGTGGTTGATCTAATCACGATTAGAATGCTTCCTCTTCTAGTTATGCTCATTTAGCAACCTTCTCTCTAGTTGACATTGTAGTGAGGTGCAACAATATATGATAAACATGTCGTTTGTCATCTATACCTGGATTGAAAAAATTGTACATCAAATCAATGATATTAGTAAACACAATGTATTTAGTATGCTCACACATTATACCAAACATTTATTAGAAGAACGTAAATTTTTTCCCAATACACATGTAACTAACCACTTTAGAAAAAAAATGTTAAATAAAGAAAGAAATTGACATTAGTTCTATTGAAAATCCAAAAATACAATTAGTCAATGATATTTTTCTTACACCCCAAGGGGACGTCTAAAGGTAGTCCTAATGAAACCTACCTTTGATGAGTGATCAATGGTCTACAAAATTTATAGTGTATTAGTAACTTGTCAATAAGGGACATATTACATATTGCATGCACAACAACAAATATTGATGTGTTCCTTTTCATAAATAACTCTTTGTCATCTAAGTGCTCTTCAAATGATAATCTACATTGAACAATGGGCACCCACAATTATTTATGAACCCTACAATGATTCCCTAAGTGTGTGGGAGACCATTGATATATAACACGTTATTCCTATCAAAAATTTTGGAAGCATAATAATTCATGTGCATAATATACATGGAAATGATATGTGTGTATTTAATACTATTCAAGTAATCAGACCGACCATAAATAGGACCATAAAATGACATAAGTTCTATTGAATATTTGGGAGGAATGAGCACACGTGAAATGAGAAACAACCTAAGTTTTGTAACATCTATTTTAGATTTATAAATCAAGTAATTATTACCACAAAAGGAGAATTTGGTCCCAACATTGGGCATATGTAGGAAAGATGGTGTAGCACCATACAAAGGGTGATTGTAATAGGTTTGGTATTTACTTTTCATTTGGATGGGAAGAGAGAAGTCATCACTTCCCTCTAACAATTGAACCAACCTTGGTGTGTAGTTGGAAATTAAGTTACTCTCATCTCGTATACTTTTTTGGAACTCTTAATAGCTGGGATGTTTTGGGTAGAATTGATATCATATCTTGGCTCACAATAACTCTTGGTTGACTTAACAAAATGATTCTAGTTGGTCAATTTCATAGGAAACACAATTGATTTGACTTCCAAAATTTCAAAAAAGGAACATACGGAAGACTTCATATGTGTCTTTTCTATATAGCCCATCAAATCCTTGAAGGAAATGGGATGTATCAAACCATCAACTTGGGGTAGTTGGTCATTAACATAATGGCACAACATGACATGTCGAAAGTTCACCTTCAACCCTTTAAATTTTGAATAGCCATATAATACTGGGGTGCCATAAAAAATATCTAGCTCAGGTGAAGTATCACTAGTCTAGGATTGCTGCTAGAAGATGCCATGTTATAGTTGGTGGAGTGTAGAGACTCTCCATTTTTATCTATTATATACCAATGGTGTCTTTCTCTAGATAAGAGTTCAGGGCATTTTTTGTACTAGTGAAATATCATATGCATTTGAACTCGATCATGAATCAAGATCCTACAAAAGTCAATGCACAATTATTCAAATGCACATGAAAAGGTAAAATAATCAATTAGATAATCAAAATATATTTTGACTTATAGAAAAGGGAATAAGAGAACTTTTTGGACTTGGAATGATTTTATATTTTAACATTGTACAATTATTTATTGCAAACAAATTCTCAATAAAAACATAAAAGATACAATGGCACACACACACACACATTACACAAAGATTTTACTCGGGAAACCCAAACCGAGAAAGCCAACAACCCGTTTAGAGCCACACCTATAATATTATATTCATCATATCATCATTGTTTACAATACAATACATATATAGGATCTTGCAGCATCCAAACCCTTAATCCATTAACCCAAATTAGTCAACAACCTTGATTTCTTAACCAGAATTAGAAAACCATTGGCGAAAACCATGTGCTGAAAAACCGCCCAAAAATGGACCCATACAAAGAATATAACACATACCCAAAAATGATATGGAATGATGAATTTGAAGGATTGACCATTTGAGATTACCACTCTTTTTCCCCTACATTTGAGCCAAAACGAAAAATCAATACATGTCTGCATTCTTAAAAGATAATGTGGGAAGCATGTAGCATTTTAACTTCAAATAGACTTTATAAGGCCTTTTTTAAAGTAATTTTTGTACTTAGTTATTGTTGGAATGCGAGATAAAGATAAGTGTGGATGCATTCATTAATGATATGATACATGTATAAATACATATTTGATGACCACTGGATTCATCATACAAGGTATCTTGGACTCCCAATGACTCTTTGTACACACTCGACGATTCACATTTTGTTTGGAAAGTAACCCTAAGGGATTGTGTTTCGAAGATTCCCCCCCTTAATCTGAAGGGGTGTATGTGAGTCCACGATGAGAGTTGATATCTGAAATTGGTCAGCTGAAATATAAAAGTGTGCAATTGTTGATGGATGAATGTGCTCTCTGAATCTGCTAGTTTTGGGATGACCACAAACCGAATGATGGTGGTGGTTTAAGGAAGACCACAAACCAATCTGGTGTTCTATTAATTGGTGGAGGTGGTTTAAGGAAGACCACAAACCAATCTGGTGATTTAAGGATGACCACAAACTATAGAACCCTTATCTAGGCTCAATGGTTCCAAAACAATTTCCTAAGTTAGATAGAATTTGAAGTTGGTGTCTTCTACTAATTGGAAGTGCTCTCGAATGTTGGTTTAAAGATGACCATAAACTATTATCTATCAAAATTTGTAAGTCTTTTACTAAGTGGAGGTTTAAGGAAAACCACAAACTGTTGTCTAGAAGAAGCTATAAGTATGCTACTAAGTAGAGGTTTAAGGAAAACCACAAACCAATGTTACTACTCGATTAATAAGACTTCGAAACTGGAAGCCTAAATGTCAATCGCTAATGTTGTCCCCCCCTGTCAGGGACAAGGTGAGAAGAAGAAAATATGTCCACTGCAAGATGTGTCAATACTCGAGAGTGAATTCTTCGATATGACGAATATATCTTCTTGGCTATTGATGACCATCGCCAAGAAGTCATCCACCCATAGTGGTTCTTTACTCTTGCAGTTGTCTTGTGTTTGAAATACTTATCTTAAGGATGATTTTTTTTTCCGCAATGCTCACAAGGATGAAGATCAAAGCATTGATCTTCAACGTAGCCAAATCACTGATAATGTTGGCATATCAGAATCTACTCTTGAACTGGAGCAGGTGAATATGAACTTTCTTGAAGCAATCCAACACTTTGAAACTAGATCGGTTTCCATATTATGAAATGTGACATCCTTTTCATATCTGATATCGGTTATGTTCTTGTTACTTCCGATTTCATCCCAAGGTATGATGATTTTCTTGGAAAGAAGAAGTTGAACACCATATGTACTTGAATCTAGGGCTATCTAACTAAGTTGCTCTTGTGTTTTTTGTTGGTTTAAATCAACCTCATCATCTTCTTCATCTTTTAAAAGAGGGTTTTGAACAAGGATGGGTTTAGAATGTTGTCAAAAATTCTATTCTTCAAGTGCATCATGAAGAAGTCTATTATGAGTTTGAAGTAATGTTGTTTTCGCTTGTGAAACTTGTAAGCATGTTACAACATAATGCAAAGTGATTTTGTCAATGGTGATTATATTGTTCAAAAAAGAGAGGATTAGAGTGTTTAGTAACTCTAATAGTTCCTCAACTCGAGCCATAGCTCAAAACTCACCAAGTTTCTTGCAACTCCACCCTTTAACAACCAGACTAAAAAATGCAAATTGCAAATGGAGGGTGTCGGGTTCTACAAAAAATGCACTCATTTACAAGAAAAATACAAGTAAACTTACAAAGTTTCAAGCAATTGTTTTTGTGTGCTTTCCACAAGCATGGAGTTGTTGGATGATCTTCAATGTTGTCTCTCGTTCTCTGAAGAACTGCCAACTTCTTGATCTTCTTTCCAACAACTAAGCACTGAATATTTGCCCCAAAATTGTGGTCAGTGAGAATGATGTGGTTTACAGGTTGAAATTAGGCGTCCACATGCCAAGAAATAGGCCATATTTCCCACAGAATGAAGGCCAGTAGTTATATTAGGTGCATCGCCTAAATTGTTCATGCAATAACAAAAATGCCCACGCTAAAACCTCCACAAAGTACAATTTGTGGAGGTTTACACTTCCATTTTTGTTGAAACTTGTCACTCTGGTGCATCTAATGTATTATACCGCTTTGGTGCACCTAAAATTGAAGGATGTAATGTGTGTTGAAAAATATTTTTTAAAATGACAATGTGTTTTTCATCAATGTGCTAAAAAATGAAATTGAAAAAAGAGAGAGACTTTCATTTTGTAAAAGAGAGTTAAATAACATGTTGCTCCATTTTTGTGCCAAAAGTTAGATGATAGACTTGTGTAAGAGACATCTACCAAGTAAGAGATCAAAGTGGGTAGATTTTTTGAAGAGTGGAATTCATAAGGGGTCATTGTGGACCACACACAAATTTGTAGATGGGAAATTTTAGGTATGTAATTGCATTCTCTTCATTTGAAATTTTTTTCCCTCCATTGATTCACAAATTTCATGAAATTTTGATGTATTCCTATTCATATTTACAATGCATTTCAATAAAATAAAAGGGTTTAAGAATCACCTTCAATGCTGCAAATCATAAATTTATTGTTGCTTCCATCTATTTTTTCATCACTGTGAACCCTAGCATGAGGTGTTTAGTTTCTTTACCCTTTTACAAAGATATTTTTTTTTGGGGGGGGCTTAGGTTGTTTGTTGATTAGAGTGTTTGTTGGCCTCAATAATGGATTTCATGTAAAGAATACCTTAATGGATTGGGGGCCCATTGCCTTGGATTCCAAGCCTTGTCCTTGTTAGTTTTGTTGTTGTTGTTATTGGTTTTTTATTTTGTTTTTGTTTTGGGTTATGTGAGGTGCAATATACAATATCAACACATTGATGTGCTTATAACTGTATAGCACACCATTTGGCATAAAAACATGTAAGAGACTCAGTGTGGGATTTTGTATTGTTTTGCTTCAGGCTACGTGGCGCTCCCTAAATACGTAAATGCAACAATGCATATTATTATAACATGTGCATTGGTGAACATTACTATAGAATTTTGCACCACTAAACCCAAAAATGTATTAGAATCTTGTTAAAGTTTTAAGTTGGGATTATAAAACACATTTCATTATGCAAGTCTAGGGAAAAACACTTACTCCAATGAGTGTGAGGGAAGCATGTCCCAAGAAGAGAACAAGGAAAATACTTGAATTTTTAATATGTAGATAATACATTTTAAATTATATGTGGGTTGAAATGGTGTGCATGGGGTTAACATGTGTAATGAAGAGAAAAAAAATGAAAAATATCATTAAGATAACTTTAGAATATCAATTGAAAAAAGTGTAAATGTTTTATGTTTATGTTTGCAAATAGGGGAAGTTGGATAAAAAGGGGATCACCATGCATTTTTTCTTTGAATTTTTACTAATAATGTATTTCTTAACAATAATAGTTAACAATTTTCAAACATTCAATTTTTCATATGTTGAATGTTGTGTAGGGAACCCCAACGAAGAAATAGAAGGCCCTCCTAAGAAGTAAAATTACAAATGATGTAAATTGTGATGAATTGGTCCTTAGTTCATCTAGAGTTGCATTGCAAGTTAACGATAGGGGGAAAACGTTTACCATATTATGAGGGATATATAATGTAAATAATGTATTAGACACTCTTTTCACTTATAATACAAAAATCAATGATCTAGTGAATCCAAGAACTAGATTATATTTAAACTACAATGATTGTTTTTAGAGCAATGGGCAATGATGTGAGACTTGTAATAGCACAATCATACAATAACATTGAAAGAATCATTTAGAAAGCATAATTGATAAACACAGTTTTCTATAATATACATATAATAGTCCAAAAAATAACCAAATTAGTATTCTTGTTATTTTGACCTCATAGAAATATGAATCGATTTTATTGTTCTTCTTAATTTTAGGAAGATTAAGAAAATTAAAGACACTAAAAAATATGATATATGAAACATGTAGGTAGGGATGTTCAAAGAAGTGTACAAGGAGATGGTCAAAGAAATAAGAAAAAATGAATTGTAGGAAGACCTATCCCAACAACAACGTGCATCAAACTTATGTAATCGTTGATTTTTTATATGTGCAATCAATGAAATTTATCGCATGAAATAGTCATTTTCAATTGTTTTTTTGTTGTAGAAAAGAAAATAAAATGGAACCCATCCATCACAGAGGATGGGACAACAAGGCAACAAATGGTTGATTGCAAAATTTGTGAGGAGTACCTATTGTTTCCTTAACATTTCATATATGTTGTGATTTTTATATTTAATTAATCTAAAAATGTCCATGGATGCTTTCTACAAGGTGCTTGCATACAAAGAAGAGTCATTTGAACATTTGATTTGCATTGGATTAAATATGGGTTGTGAGCATATGATGGAGTATCAACAATTGATTGAACAATTTGTAAGTAGATATGTTGTTTTACATCCCCTATTTTCTAAATATTAGAACAACAATAAACTTTTAATTATATATAAACTTTGTCATGACACATAAAACTCACAAGCAACAAAATACGAGTGAAGCCAATAGAGGATATGTTGCGAGACAACTTCAAACATATGTGTATTGCTAATGACACATTCACTACAATTATAAGTTTATCGATTCTTGCAATCTTGTTTATTATAATATAAATGCAGACATAGTCAATACACTTTATTTTTATGTTTGTAGATGGAAGATGAAAAGGTTGAACAAAATCAAGCTACTAAACAAAACATTGGAAACAACCTAAGGTACAACATCCCTTGCAAGTGATGAAGAAACAAATAATGGACATATCTCGAGCACTAACAATAGCTTATGCAATGAATGCCAATCATTATAATTGAATGTGACAAGTTTTATATTTTGGAATTTTTGTCTGTAAAAAATACATTTTGTTTTATGTGGACCTTTATATTGTCCCATTTGGTATGATGAAAGGTTACCAATAAATTATTGTAACACTTATTTTTTGACATTTTGTTTATTCCAAAACATTAATTTGTCTCATTTTGTATGACGATGGGTTCATTATTCTTATATAATAAAACGGGTTTCTTATTCTATTGTAGTGTATGTTATTGGAAAATGTTAAATTTCCAATTAAATATATGGATCATTTACATTAATACCGAACATATGTGTAATGCATTGATATATTCATTTAAATGACAAAATACATTAATGCAATGATTATATCTAAACATAATTAAAATATAAAAATCAATATTACTATAAAAATTATTTGATTTTCTAATTAGTAATCGAAATTTTATGAAAAAATAAAAATAAGAAGCTCCATTTGCATATTAGCAAAACTATTAAATCAAATATGGAGAATTTTGGCATTGAAACATATCGATGTGTTTTATTCATTTATACACATCAATGTGTTTTATTCATTTATATGCACCAGTGTGTTTTACTCATTTATACACACAAAAGTGTTTGAATCATGTGTATGCATTGGTGCGTGTTCAACAGATAAGCATCAATATGAATGAAATGATATCACGAACTAGTGCTCCTTACATTTGTGTGTGCATCAATGTTTTTTGTATGGATTAGAATACAATGTTATTTATAAAATAAAAGCATCAATTTGGAATTACTATGGCTGCATTTTTAATTGGTGAAGCACCCATACTCGTAACTATATCAGGTGCCCAGGTGCCCAGGTGCTCATTATTACAACAATGACACCTTCAATGATACCATTCCCATTGTTGTTACCATTATCGGGATTTTGTGGTGCATAAGGAGATATAACACACTAGTGCTTAACAATATATAGAGCACCAATGCATTATATTATATAATATGCACCAGTGTGTCTTACATAGTGGCACACTAGTGTACCACACTATAATAAGTACACCAAGTTCAAAAAAACCTCATCTACAACCTTTGATGACCTAGTTTGTTTTAGTTATAATAAACCTTTTCTAAAACCTATGCAAAAATCTTTACTTTATTTGGCGGCAGTTTTTGTAGAGGTTTATTTTTGTGATTTTGTCCAATATTGTAACACTAGAACCTCCACTAATTGGTGTTTTCCTTGTTTTACTTGATATAGTTAAAAAAAAAAAAAAAAATTATTGTTTGTCCCTAGGGTACCAATCTTCTAGTGGGCACTAAGCAATTCTCACCAAACTCTCATCAATAAAAAAATGTGTGTTATTTCGATCGAGGGGAACCATGCATATAAACATGCACCATTAATAAGGAGATATATTTCAATGGAATTTCCATGTCAATGATGCATCAATAGATCCCATGTGCGCCAACACCAAGAGAAGGAAAAACAAGGGTTGTGCCGATGTACTTTTCTCTACATGTAACACTAGCATGGTGTAGACATGGTAAATTAGTGCATTGTATGTTTTGTGGGGGAACTCTTAGTGTTGTTTTCCCATTGTTGTGGTGATCCATGTATATAAATGTTCACTACTAATATGGAGGCATGTTTCATTGGTGTTGCCATGTCAATATTGTGCTAATAAATATCATGTGCATTGAGGAAACGAAAATAAGGTCTATCACCATTCATGTGATGCATCAAAATACTAGTGGAACATTGTGACAACATGCCAATTAACTATTAGAGAGCTGAACCTTTAGTGTGCTAAACAAAAATGATTCATATAGGGGTTACATAGTGAACCAATATAAAACCCTAGTGCACCATAGATTGTGTGAGAAAAAAAAGGAAATTCCCATGGATAAAAGGGAAAAATTAAAGAAAAGATGTTTAAATAAAATAAGTGAAGGGTTAACTACCTCGATGCTTTCCCTTGATGCCCCATAACACCGAATGTAGAAGGAATTGGAATTAGAGTTCTCTAAGGGGAATTTTTAAAACCCTACTCCCTCAAATAATTTGTGACAATGTTTGATGGAAAGTAACTCACTAGTAATGCACTAGGGATGACTTAGTTTAATAAGACACATCGGTGATATAAAGGATAAATGGAGCACTCGTAGTGAAAGAAAAGTGTCAAGGAAGCAAATTTTTTTTAAACTTATATACATTGTGATGAGCCTCTCCAATCAATGAATTTATGCATCTCAACAATCAATGCACCAGTGTGCCTTAACAATTGAGGCATTGATGAAACATAAATTCATATGTTTCCTCAATGATGGTGTGTCTAATATGTACCAATACACTACTTAATAGTGCACCTCTACCATAATTATGCATTGATAAGTGCTAACTCAATGTATTAAAAAGTAGGATGATACATCATATAATATTGGTGCATTTTACTAGACATTAATATATGTATGATATTAAATGCAAAAAGTGTTTTTTGGAACCAGTGAGCTATAAGTGATGTGGATTGTGAATCATATCAAATTCCCATGCATAATTTGATTTTTTCTAAGACTAGAGATCCCTTAACATTTCATTGTGGTCCATTGAGCACAACATATTATGGAATGTGTCTTTTGTGTTGATGCCCATAAGGTGAATGTGTGTCTTGGAGCATTGATGCATTGTTGTATTAAGAGTACCTAAGTGTATTGATGACAATTTGGCACATACAAAGACTATTTTTTTGCGAAAACCTCCACCTTCCACCATTGCCAAAACCCCTACTATAAAACCTCCACAGCTGAGATTCAACTCTAAACAATATCTATGCAAAAACCTCTACTAAAATTATGTTTCTTAGTAGTGACAAGATCACTATGAATAACATCTATCATCTTCCCCTCACAACCTATTGGATCATTTTAAGGGACCATTTTTTTCTACAAAAATAATCTAAAGTTGGGTTATCATCAAGTCCAGATCAATATAGATGTTTGGATGCTAACCTTCAAGACAATGTGGGACTATAGTGGTTGGTTATGCCCTTTGGCTTGATCAATGCACCCATGACATTCATTTCTTTGATTAATGAAGTGCTTAGACCTTTCATTAATGGGTTCGACATTGTTTACTTGGACTCCAACCTAAGCTTTAGTCAGATCTAGTTGGTGCATCTTTAGCACATTATATGGATACTCAAAACCCTTGCACAACATAAGATTTGAGAAAAATTGGGGAAGTGTTCCTTCACCATGAAGCAAATTTAGTATCTTGGTTACACCAACGTCCATGTTGGTCCTCAAAATATTCAAGTCAATTGGATTGTCTGACACCTCGCAACTTTGTTAAACTACATAGTTTTCTTAGGTTAGGCAACTTCTACCTTAGGTTACATAGTTTTCTTAGGTTAGGCAACTTCTACCTTAGGTTTGTCTTTGGATTTTTTCATGTATCATGGCCTTTACACCGAATATGGCATGGGAACAATAATAAATTCATGGCCTTCTCTTGGACAACCAACAAACAAAGATTATTTGATGAATTAAAGAAGCTACTATAGCACTGGGCACACCCACATTTGATCAACCAGTTTAGATTGAAATTGGCACATCAAACTATGCTCTTGGTGTAGTTATTACACACAATAGCACCCAATTACCTATCATTCAAAAACCTTCAGTGACATTTTCATAAATGCTTAATGTATGACAACGAGTTCTATGTTATTGTTTAAGTAGTATGATGATGATACCATTCCCTACTTAGTAAAGAGATGATCATTTAATGTGATTACCAACATTTTTTGTTTTGGAATAGTCAAAGCAATTTGGAGAACACTTGAAATATGAAGTGGATGACCTACTTGCAATAATTTGGTCATGTCATCTTGCACAAGAAGGGATAAGAAAAGAAAGCAGTTGATTGTCTAAGTGGCGTGGTCACAACAAGTCCCCCCTTTTTGTTTTAGGATCATGTGAGATAAAACAAATGGGTCCCCCCATTTGTTTTTACATTTGGATGCCTAACCCACTTGTAATCCCACCTTACCTAGTTTTCCTGGACCTACCAAGATAGAAGTGTGAGAAATTGGAAAACACTAATCCTTGAGAAACCCTCATGGACCATACACATTGAATTCAATATTGGTGTCCCTACCCTCATTCGGAAAAGAGACTGTTGAAAGACCTCCTACTACAACCTTGTCTATGATTGAATGATGTTTTGATACCCCAACGATAGCCTAATAAACTACAAGATTGCTCATTGGATATCTAAGGATAAATGTGTGACATAGTCCTCATGGTGATGCACCTCTTTTCAAAACCAACTTGGTTAATCGACACCTTCAAACCTGGGATCTATCCATAGTAATAAAGGTAATGTTAATCGAATGATAGGAATATCTCAAAGCTAATCCCTTCTTTTCAAATCTCTAATTTGGCAGAAATGGAAACCTCCTCATTAACAGGATGTTTGAACTTGGTGATTCAAAGTTTGGAATTTACAATACTTCAATTTGCGACCTGCTTCTCTCCATTTAACAAATTCATCCCATTCCATACATACACCATATTTTCAATCTCTCCTAGAGTTGAGTGACTGTGGGATGGATCTCCTTCGAATCAATTTTCACCAACAAAAATCATAAAAAAGTAGGTATGGGGCTCATCTTAATAATCACATAAATTCTCTTCTTAATTTATGATCTCCCTGATACTCCACAAGAGAGAAAAGGAAGGGGGATGAGAGTTTTGTTTTTCTTTTTAGAAATCTCTATATCTAGAATCTGATGGGGAGGAAATACATGTCATTAACCCATTCTCCCTACCTATGCAGACAACTTTGATACTCGATGCTGCGAGGTAAATGATCACCAAAATGACACTGTATATCTCCTTTCCTAAGTGCGAGCTTTAATCCCATTACACCTGATGATGATAGCACCACACATTCAAGCAATGGTAAAAGCAAGGTCTTGATACAAATATCTAATCAGGCATAATAGGGAAAATTTTGGTGATGTCTCACACAGACATGGGTTTAGTCTAAATGAAATAGAGTTTACTTATAATGCTTGTTTGAGTAGCAGGATAAATAAGAATTGGAATATATATGAAAGTTTTCTGAAACATGCACTCATGTTCTCCTCTGTTTATGTAGGATGGGGGAACACCCATAATGACATGAAGGGGGTGATAACATAATTATTCACCTGCAAGATAAGAATAAATAGCCACTGACAGGAGATGAAGGAGTAGATGTTGCAAATTAAAGATCAATTGGATCACCAGTAACAGAAAGATAATTGCACGGGTTTAACAATAGATGAGTTTTTTCTGCAGGCTCAGAGGAAACATGCGTAGAGATACCTCAAACCATCTACATTGGTCCATGGTCGCAAGGATGCGGTCATTTGTTAAACGTTGTGAAACGTGCATGCACTTATTACCACGACCCGTGGATGTGACCATTGTTGAATGTGGGCACACAACCTTGTGGAAGTCACCAAAGGGATCCATGCATTAATCCTCCGAAAACCCACAGGCTACATAAACCCAAAGCTTATGACTTTCCCTTATGGACCCCACCATAGCAGACCCCATCTTTTTTTGGTACTCACCTTTGCAGATTTATCTACCACAAAGTTAGTCATGACCTAAAGGTCATTCCAACTCCACACCGCAAACTGTATGCCCCTGAAATGTTGCAAAGTCCTCTCAAAACCACGCTGCGAGCAAACCTATTCGAGATTATCAAGCAGGTTGAAGTTTTTCTTGCGAACCCACAACCCACAAACCCTTTTTCAGAAGAATCTATAAGAATGATTTCTTGTAGGTCTCCCCCTGCTAGAGCATTAGCACATAAAATCTTGTGATCTCAAAACCCCACGACCCACGAATTTACCGAAGGAATTCTCTGCAAAACATATGGGTCACTACTCATCAACATCAATTAAAGTCCTACGAACCTGGATCTGTTCCCACAAACCTGCTTACATGTAAATATGTTGCCAACCCACCTACCGATGATAAGTGACATGACTTCCCTTACACACGTACCATCCAACCTGACATCTCACACACATAAAATCCTACAGAATGAATGAAGTACAATAAAGTACATGGATCTTGGATAGGCAGAGGAAAAATCTAGATCAATTCAGTTATTGTGGTACACACACTAATAACTGTATGTGGCCTTTCAGTTCTTGAAAGATAGATGAGGTAGGCAACAAAGAGGGCGGGAGTTGATTTCCATGCACATAACTTGATGAATGATGACTATATCTCATGGCACATAAGACTCACATGTTAGAACCATTAAAGGTAGATATACCAAAGGCATGCTAGAAATTTCAGATCAAAGAGAAATCGTAGATGGCTAGTTCTCAGAAAACCATATGAACCCCGAATAATTAATAACGGAGGTATCCTTTCAAGTAATAAAGAACCGAGCGAGGCAACGATAACAACACCCATGTATCGTCATCATACCTCAGTGGGAATCACCTGAAAGGTTATAAAATGAAGCAAGGGGTGGGGATAATTCATTGTTTGGAAAAGAGATGGGTAGAGCACGAGCTTTCATAGCCACATCAGTAGGAGTAGTTTACTCATTCTCTTGGCTATTCCCACTAGGAGGAACTATCAAGATTCAACAACATTGGGCCAACAAAGAACTTCACTTGTTTTCACAAGCAATAGAGCACCTGTCATCAAAGAACACAAATAGAGAGATGGTAGTAATACACAATTCGACCTAAGGTTTGTCCAGATCAAAATGAATAGCCAAGTCATGACCTTGCTACTGGAAAGGGACAGAAAAATAGAGGTCGATAACTATTCGTGTTTGCAAAGGGGTAAGGATGGAGGGAAGACCTATGTCTCCTTCTCTGCCAAGGGGTTCCCCTGAACCCTTGTGATAGGTTCACGATCAATGAACATGTTTTCCTATAGTTGGTCATCATCTGAACCAAATTTCCAGGGGGAGAACCCTTCACCGCCAAAGATTTAGAGTTTCTCACCTTCTCGAGGAGGTCATAATAGGAAGGAATATTATGTAATGATTTCTCTATGTTTCAAAAAATCCAAGATGTAATGGGAATGGGAAGAGTAGGGAAGTTGTAGCATCCGTAACTGAAAAGTCTTGTAATTAGGAAGGTCAACAGTCCACCTTCAAGTATAAAATAAGTTTAATGTAACCTAAGAAGGGGGGGGGGCGCTGGAGAGATGAAATTAGGTGTTGTATAATTCTTTATTAGACTCAAAGATGGATAGAGAATCTCTTTGTTTGATGTTGTATTTGTTAGCTTTTATATCTTGGGAGGTACTCCACATGTTTTGTCTTGTATGCAGAAGTGACCTTGCATTTGCACTACTAGGCACTTGACTTTGTAATAAGCGTTTTATAAAGTTGTAATAAAGTGACTCTTTTATTAAAGTGATTTTTTGTGAAGTGTCCTTTATAATATTTTATTAAAGTGACTTTATGTCATAAAGTGGAATTTTACTTTAATAAATGTAAATGATTTATTTTGGAGGGAATGAATCATGTCTCTTGATCTTGTAAAGGCGAGATTAGATCTTAGCCATTGGATTTAGGGATGGGGAAGGTGAAAATTCATTTACAGTTATAAGAGAAAGCCTAGGGTAGTGTGCAAGACAAGCGAAGAGAAATTTGAGAGAGAGCATGGAAGAAATTGTGGGCAACAAATTTGGCATGATTTTCAAGAGAGATTGGGCACAAATTCCAAGTTGAAATTTTTGTTTAGAAGTTGTTGAAGTTTTTTGTTATTGTTGAGGGTCGTACTATATGGATCAGTAAAGTCCGTATTATTGTCGTCCTTATACACACCTACAAACATGGAAAAGTCTCAATCCACTTAGTGTGTCCTTAGAGGCACAATGCCTAAGTTCAAAAGTGACTTTATGTCATAAAGTGCACTTATGTCATAAAGTGCACTTATGTCATAAAGTGGAATTTTACTTTAATAAATGTAAGTGATTTATTTTGGAGGGAATAAATCATGTCCCTTGATCTTGTAAAGGAAATATTAGATCTTGGCCATTGGATTTAGGGATGGGGAAGGTGGAAAGTCATTTTCAGTTATAAGAGAGAGCCTATGGTAGTGTGTAAGATAAACTTTGAGAGATTTTAGAGAGAGCTTGGAATAATTTGTTTGCAGCAGAGTTGGCATTGATTTCAAGAGAGCTTGGGCACATTTCCCAAGAAGAATTTTTCGTGTGAAAATTTGTTGAGTGTATTGCTGTTGTTGAAGGTCGTACTGTATGGATCTGTACAGTCCGTACAACAGGGAAGAAGGGCATGATTTTTGAGGCATTTTGTTGGCACTCAATTCAAGGTTGTTTTGGAGTATTCTTTCCTACAGGGGGCATATTGTTCTGTCCATAAAACAAATTGTGGGAACATTTTTCAAGGTGCTTTTCTGGAGGAGGGTCGTACATCAGCACGAACTTGTTGGCACAATTTTCTAGATAGAAAAAGTGGGACTGTTGTGGGTGTATGTAAGTTGTCTCTTGCTACCATGTATGATTGTTGTAGTGTTTAAATTCTCCCTGAAGCTGCTAATAAAATATCTCTTAGTGGGTTTCCCCAAACTAGGGTTTTCCTTGGTTGGTTGCCAAAATCTGGGTGTGCACATGTGTTTTGTGACTGTTTATCACAAAATTCCTTGAAATCACTTGACATAAATTCTCCTCCTTAAATGTAAAGTCTATCTTTGGGGAGCAATTCATTTAGTTAGCAGCAACTAGGCCCATCTACCAATGGAGGTTTCCATTTAAATGAGAGTGGGTCTAATTGGGGCCTGTCATCAGGAAATTCTCCCTCATGTTGACGTTGGGATTTTTCTCCGCGTTAACACTAAGTTTCCCTTCATTAACACTTTCTACAGTGCTCGATACTAGAGGATAACAATTCGAACTCTACTTATAAGATTTAGACTTCAAACATACTTATACCAACCTTTAGCTTGGATGATAGGTCAATGATTCTATTTATTTGATAAGTTTCTCTATTGACTTTGACACATATGCATTCCCTAGGGTGGACCTCAACAACATATGATTTGGGAGACATGCTACTTGACAATTATAGGATAATTGGACATCACTAAGTCACACTTGCATCTCTTCAAAAATACTTTTATTGGTTGACAATGTGATAAGACTAGAAGGCGCCCATTTCTTTCACATCACCAAATAGGAAAACAAAAAACTTGGTATGTATGCACCTCTTCCTATCTCTTCTAGACCACAAGAGTCTATCAATACGTTTTTTTTTATTATACCTTAACAAAGGACATCGATGATTGTGTTTATGTGGTTGCTATATGTTTCTCAAAGATGGGTATCACGATTCCTTCAAACAAACCTATCACTACACTAGAGGTTGCATAACCTTTCTTTCTTCATGTATGGTCACACTTTAGGTTATTGACATCCATTGTGTCTACAAGGACTCTAAGCTCATCACTTATTTCTAGAAGACTTTATGGTCTATTATCGACACACAACTCAATAGGTTCACTATATTTCATTCTTAGACAAATGGTCATAGTAAAGTCATGAACAAAACACTTGTTCAACTCCTTCATATCTACAACTGTGCACACTCTGAAACATTGGATGAATATATACCCTTTGTTTAAGATGCCTACAATAGAGATCTTCACAACACTATAGGTCAACCCTTTCCAAACTTTCTTAGGTTCTAATCCTTAGTGCCAATCAACGTCATTGTTCAAGCTCCATCGATTTTAGTAGCTCCTTAACAGGACAAGAAACAAGATAAGGATGAACAATTCATTCAAATATTCCAATAGATACACTAACATGTCCAATAAACACTCTCAGTGGCAACAAAGGTATGGGCATTAACATGGATTACATCATACAATGCATCATTTCAAGATTTGGGATCGATTCTTTTCACACCTATTGAAAGACAAGTTCAAAAGACCACATCGAAAAATCAATATACTCTAAAACAAAGTTACATAATCGTATAAACTAAAAAAAAAATGTATGTATACTCAACTTACCTCTATAATTAGGCATGAATCATTTTTTTTCAATGTCAATTTAGTCAAACCTTATACTCCACCTTTGCTTGAGTCTTCCACATTATCACAATTGATATATCTTGCTCTAACCCCTATCAATGATCATCCCCTAAAAGTGAAGTATATAAGATAGACTAACATCCAAATGTTCACAAAAATTAACGTTAAATAATACTTGCATCGACGTAAATGATACACTACTAATCAAATGAAGAAAATTTCCACAACTGTACCAAAATTCAAAATAAAGCCCACTTAGCCAATAAAAAGGAGAAATGATACCAATATCATTCACAACTTGTATATTAGAATGGTTCTTTATCTGATCCAACTAGATTAATGTAACTAACTCCACCAATTTTCAATTTTGTATATGCCTTGTCATTAAAAACAAAATGTCAATCAACTAACATGTGACACTTACACGGGGCAATATTAGATGTCCCTTTCACTAGGGATAAAACGTGCTTCTATATGCAAACGTCAAGCAATTAAAAGCAAAGCTTTAGGATATTATAAATGATAATTTATTATTGTTGAACTTTCTGTATTAAACTGTGTCTAATGTTTTGTAACAATTTACCATTTTTTTTTCAGCATTTCAATTTAATTTAACAGTGTTAGATAACACCTCTCCGCTTGCCGCGCCGCGCCGTATAAAGCTTACCTCACTTCACTCGGAAATTGAGATGTTCTTTCATGTAGAATGACCAAGGCTACCTCCATTGAAACACTACTCTCAGCTCTTGACCATGTCAGGGGATTCTGTAAATTGGGATGTTTGAAGGGGGTGCAGCACATGAGAGAGAAGCCTGTAGACTACCTTCAACTCTTACAGGCCTGCATTGTGAATAAAGCCTTACCACATGGTAAACTGATCCACTCACATATCAACCAAACGGGATTTCGGGGAAGCACACGCTTGCAAAATACGCTTGTCAATATGTACGTCAAATGCGGGAGCGTGGTGGACGCTCGCAGAGTTTTCGACCAAATGACTGAACGGGATGCATGCTCGTGGACTGTCATGATTGCAGCGTACTCGAGGCATGGTCCTCCTGAGGAGGCAATTGCACTCTTCCATCAAATGCAAACAACAGGCTTACAATTTGATGAATTCACTCTTGCCACTGTGCTTGCAGCATGTGCCAAATTGGCTTCTCTACAACACGGCATGGAAGCGCATGAGAAAATAATTACAAGTGGGTTTCAGTCTGATGGTGTTGTGGTGAACGCCCTGATAGACATGTATGCAAAATCTCGGAGTATAGAGCAAGCATGCAAAGTGTTTGACAGAATGCATCCACGAGATGTCGTCTCCTGGACAGCAATGATTGCAGGATATTTACAGAACGGGTTTCTTGATGAGGCCCTGGAACTATTTAAGGAGATGTCCCAGAGAAATGTGGTCTCATGGAATGCAATGATTGCAGGATTTGCGCAGAATGGGCATGGCGAGGGCGCCTTCAATCTCTTTCGACAGATGCAATTAGCAGGTGTGAGGCCGGACTCCAAAACATTTGCCAGTATTCTCATAGCGTGTGCTAACATGGCAGCTATGGAACAGGGCATGGAGATCCACCAGAAAATTATTGTAAATGGACTTCAGGGCGATGTCTTCGTCATGACTACCATTTTAAATGTGTATGCACAATGTGGGAGGATAGAAAAGGCACGTGAATTGTTTGACGAAATGCATCAACGAGACCAGACGTCATGGAATGCAATGATTACAGGATATGCCCAGAATGGTCTTCTTGATCAGTCCTTGAAACTCTTCAATGAAATGCCTCAACGAAATGTAGTTTCATGGAATGCGATGATTTCTGGATTTGCACATAATGGGCATGGTGTGGAGGCCTTGGAACTTTTTCAGCAAATGGATTTGGCAGGTGTGAGGCCAAACTCAAAAACCTTCATTACTATTCTCCCAGTGTGCGCTGACTTGGCAGCTTTGGAACAGGGCATGGAGATCCATAAAAAAATAATTAGAAGTGGACTTCTATCTGATGTTGTGGTTGCGACTACCCTTATAGACATGTATGCAAAATGTGGAAACATAGAGAAGGCTCGTCAATTATTTGACAAAATGCATCACCAAGACATGGTCTCATGGAATACAATGATTGCAGCACATGCCATGCACGGCAGTGGGAAGGAAGCTCTCAAACTCTTTGAACAAATGAGACAATTTGGCATGGAACCAGACCATGTCACCTTTGTTAGTGTTTTATCTGCCTGCAATCATGCAGGTTTAGTGGATGAGGGCTATCAATACTTCAATTGTATGAGTCAAGATTATTACATCACACCCACAATGGAACACTATATATGCATGGTTGACCTTCTAGGCAGAGTTGGCCGTCTAGATGAAGCACAAGACTTCATCAACAAAATGGCAATCAAACCTGATGCTGTTGTGTGGGGTTGTTTGCTTGGTGCCTGTAGAATACATAATAACATAGAGCTGGCAGAAAATGTGGCAGAACGCCTTTTTGATTTGGATCCTAAAAGTGCTGCACCTTATGTGCTTCTCTCTAACATTTATGCTGCAGCTAGCAGATGGGGTGAGATTGAGAAGGTACGGAAATTGTTGAAAGACAGAAGCATTAAAAAAATCCCTGGACGTAGTTGGATTGAGGTCAATAAACAAGTGCATACTTTTATCACAGCAGACATATCACACCTTCAAACATAGAAAATCTATGACGATGACGGGATACTTTTCTAAGTCACTTGTTTCCCTAGAATGATGTGAAGGATAAGGAACATATACTTTGTCACCAGACCAAGACTACGTTAATTCTATTTAGGCTATTGAATATCCACTGGAACTGATCTGAAATGGATCAGAAATAAGTCTTCATCCAAACTTTGTAAAAAGGATAATTCTGGGCAAAGTTTGAAGTCAGTGGTCCATTGGCAATCACCTTGAAGGCCAGAGACCAAAGGTTTCATCTTGGCATACTTTGTCACCAGACCAAGACTCCGTAAATTCTATTTAGGCTATTGAATATCCACTGGAACTGATCTGAAATGGATCAGAAATAAGTCTTCCTCCAAACTTTGTAAAAAGGATAATTCTTGGCAAAGTTTGAAGTCAATGGTCCATTGACAATCACCTTGAAGGCCAGAGACCAAAGGTTTCATCTTGGCCGACAAGAAGATGAAACGATTGGCATTCCAAGGAACTTATTTATGAGAGGTATGCTGTAATACCCCCAGTTTGATCCCCGGATTAGCAATGTAAATATGTATATGATGAATGGCTGAGGGCCAGAGGATGTAATATGTAATTGTACATTGATAATAATAAAAATAAACAGCACCAGCTGTAGACAAGGAAGGACAAGAACATGGGGAGCTATGATTCCACAAGAAAGGAATGTAAGGGGGCTTAGGGGGTTCAAAGGGGCCAAAGAGAAATACTATTATTTTATTCCTAAGCCTATGTCATGTTAACCTTGGGATAGATTTCCAAGTGAGATACATGAGTTTCTTAGGAAGCCACGTGGTGCATTATTATCATGCAAATATATGCCAAAGTTTAGAGGCATGCAAGGGGGAGGATGCTCTTTCTTCCTTGGGGGAACGGAAGTTGTCTCAGAGCCTGTGTGTGGGATGAGTGATTGCATGTATGTTGTAAAGAAATTATGGGTATTGATTGCCATGAACCCATAAAGGAAATTGTTGCCATGTGCCAAGGAAATAGATGCCATTGAAACAAAGTAAATACAGTTGAGAATCCTTGAAGTTCCCAGCCATGAGATTTCCTGGTAAATCTGTATTGGCTCCTTGTAAGGGAGTGGAATAACCCAAGGGATTGCAGGGCAGAGAAGGGGATTCCATTTCCTGGGTTGTACAGGCTGTAGGGGAATGAGAGCTGGTGTATCTGGATTGTTGTAAGAGTAAGCAGACTATAAATTATGGCAAATGGGTTGAGTGAGAGGATTAGAGCCATCCATTGGTGTTTCATCCTTGTGGACTCATAGCCTCAACTCAAGGGTGGCCCTTTTGTAGAAAGACTGAGTGCAATATAACCTATGATTGGGTGGAACATCCGATGTCTGCAGCCAATTGGTGAATTATTACCAAAAGATAAGTGTATATGGCTTTATTGTGTTAATGTTGAATTACTACTATTTATGTATGACTTGAATGTTGTTCTAATTATATGCATAAGCCTATATAATTGTGCTTGCATATATTAATTCATTAACAACAGGACAATGAGTAAATTATGGTATCAAAGTTATAACATTGAAGCATTCTCCCTGTGTTATTAGATTTGTCAACCCTGAGGGATGGATCCGTGGATCTTCGGATTGGATTCGCCCAGGGCCCGTTTCATAAACGTTTCCTGCGCTAATGGAAACGAGTTCCTCCAATGTAAAACACATTCCGAGATTTATCTGTGGATCCTGCGATTTGGGGTTTTTTTAAATACGAAAATAAATGGTTTTTCCCACCATTTCGTATAGAATTTTGGTCCATGTGCTCACTCCTAGCTTGACATCATATATATAATTATAAAATGTATCTCATGATTCATCATCATGATGGAGTCTGTAGATGTCTGATATAGAATGACAAATGAAACAAAACTAGTAGCTAGCTATCTAATATCAA
>CBVK0100034608.1:0-13617 GCA_900067695.1 Picea abies | reverse complement strand
TTTGGGAAGGAAGGCATGCACAAGGAAAGCGACAGTTGGAAGGAAGAGAATCACGTGTGCATGCATGGAAGACCTGATGACGTTAGGTTTAGGTTTTTTCCAATACACTGTAATGGATGGTGAGCCAAAAATGTATCAATATAGATACCTAGGTCTCATAGAGAGGAGAGGCAGATATAGAGGGTCTTGAGGAGGAGTCTTGTTTTGATAGCTAGTTGTAATATTTTGCTATACTACCTAATTTTGTAAGTTATTGAGATGGAGGGGAGTAAGGAGGGTAGATATTGAGAGTTAGATCATAGGCTGAGGAGCCTGGTGCGATCTAGTCTGCCTCATAATAGAGCTCGACCCGACTAAGAGGAGTTGTAAAGCGCGTGGCATTGTAGTTTTGGAATTGCTATAATAGAAGAGATTAAGAGCCATATCTTTGTGGAAGTAGCCCAGGAGGGGATGAACTACAGTAAAACCTGTGTTATGTGATTGAATGCATGTGTTTCTTTATTGTTTAGAAGTGGATATTAGCATGTTGAATGAATGAGTTGATTATTCCATGCATAATCGTGAATGACAGTATATTGCTTTAATACATTAAATAGAACTCTCAACGCACATTTCTCAGATCTCCACTCAAAACTGGACTGCAAACACTTGAGTATTGCAATCACCCATTAAGACTATCTCGGGTGAGACTGTGTAGTGCACTCTAGGCATTGCATTTCCTTCTATTTTACCAAGAGTGTCGATAATTTTAGAGGCTTTGTTGGAACCCCAGTAGACATGAACCCTGCATCAATCAAGTTAAAGGTATAAACTCAGATAAATAAACCAATAATATCTATTGTTGTTCCTCATGTAATTACCTTTAGCATTACTTCTACAATCTATAGCTTTATGACCAAAACCATTACAAGAATAACAATAGCCAAAGAAATAATTTTGATACCTGATAGTGTGATTCGATCTTGATGGGAGAGTCTTCCTGGTTATGTCCTTGTGAGGAATATTTGTCTTATGTGGAACATATTGTTCTTCCTTACTGTTGTCTTCAACCTTGATATAATTTTTTAGTGTATTAGCATAACTCTTGGTTCTTTCTTCACTTGATTGTTTTGAAGAGGTTGAGGCTTCTTTATAGCAGTTTCCTTCCTTTTAATGTAACCAATACCAGACTTGTCGAATGGTGATATTTGAAACTTTAGGATTTCATTTAAGGTTGTAGAGCTCTTTTCAAATTTTATGTTGGTATGCGATATTTCCAACTCCTTTCTCAGACAAACTATTTCATATTATAAACTATTGTAGACGTATCATTTTTATTTTAGTTGGGCTCTTAAAACTCATTCAATTCTCTTTCCCTCTTCTACTTTAATTTTTAGGATAATTATTGTCTTCTTTGTTTATTCAAGATCATGTGCCTTCTCTTTATATTTTTGCAATTCATTTTCTACTTTCCACTCGTTTCTTTGAGTCTATCTATTTCTTCTAGGGAACTAATGATTTCTACTTCAAGATCTACTTTTGCATCACTTTCAAAATTGTCTTCTTCTGTTGAATTCGTGTCTCTATTTTCTGGTACATTTTATTTTTTTTCTATATCCATAATGAGAATTTCTTTTTGTTTCACTGTCACGATCATCTGAATAGTTGTAGTCCTCATTGGCATATAGATTCTTCTTTTGTCTAGAGAACTCTCTTTTATTTTCAATATTTCCCTTCTTGTATCTTTTGGAGTTGTAATCTTCTTCGTTATTTTTATTTTTATAAGGGAATTTAGTAACAAAGTGTCTTATTTCTCCACAATTAAAACATATAAAGGGAAGCTTACCTTTGTATTTTCTTGATCCTCTATTGAGCTTCCTGACAAAGTTGGCTTCTTCTTCATCTAATTTGTTGTCTCAATTGTCACATGTTTTGTATTATTATGTTTTTGTCTTCTTTGATGCTTTGAAACATGCTTCCTTCCTTACTGGTTTTCTTTCTTATCCTTTTCTATTCTCATTTCGTATGTAGTGAGAATTCCATGTAATTCATCCATTTTCAGATTGTCTAGGTCCTTCATTTTCTCAACAGCAAATATCTTGGGATTGAATCTTGAGGGAAGTGATCTAAGCATTTTTTGCACAATAGTGGTTTCTTTAACCTCTTCGCCAAATCCTTTGATGGTGTTAACAATATTATATGTTCGAATAAATTATTATGCAACACTCTCTTCTTATTTCATCTCAAGGGTCTGAAATTTTTCTATATAAGTTTGTAATTTTCCCTACTTGAATTTGTCATCTCCTTCATAAATCTTCTGTAATTTGTCTCATGTATCTTTTGTTGAGGCACAATGCATGAATTTTTCAAACACTGATTCTTCCATACCACACAGAATTGCATTCTTGGCTTTAGAGTTATTTTCAATGATTTTTATAATAGTTGGAAGTACAGGTGGGGTTGTTGGAACTGTGTAATCATTCTCAACTGCACTCCAAACTTCAAAACCAAGAGACATTAGACAGGTTTTCGGTCTTATGCTCTAGAATACATAATTTGATTCATCGAAAAATGGATCTCTATTTGTAGAAAAATATTATGTATCCATGTATGCTACTAGGATTCGCCTTCCAGTGGTTAGACTAATTCTGAAGGAACCTGGCTCTGATACCAATTGTAAGCACACTTACTTGTACTGATAGGGGGGTGAATCAGCATAGGACTACTTTTTATTTTCTTAAAATCTTTACCAATTTGTTACTTCACTAATTATAAGCAGTTAATGATAAATGCACATACACACATATAATTCATTGTACATAGATATTTAACATGGAAACCAAAATGGGAGAAAACCACCAAAAAATTTCTTTATAAAGTATTGTAGGTACCAACCTATTGTTACAATGCTTCCAGGCACCAACCTACAAGAGACACCAATCTCCTTGACTAAGCACCAACTTAGCAATATTTTTTTAAGGAACCAACTTGTTGTTACAATGCTTGCAAAACCCAACCTGCAGGAGACACCAATCTCCTTGACTAAGCACCAATTCATCAATAATATTTGCAGGAACAACCCTACAGGAGACAAATCTGCTTGCTTGAGCACCAACTCAACAACAGTGTTTGCAGGCACCAATCTGCAAGAGACACCAATCCCCTTAGCTAAGAACCAACTCAACATTGCTTGTAGATACCAATTTTACTAGAAATGTCAATCTCTTCAAGCTATCATTCATACTAGATTATCTCTTTCCTTCAAGACTTCACCTACAGAGGTATGTTGTTTTTCCTCTGATGTCACAATACATTCCTTCATCTCACAATCTGCTTGATTTCAGAAGTTCCTTGAACCTTGCACCTTCCAGCCTCCCTTACATTATCTTCCTTTTTTTTGCTAGGATCCTCGAGCCTCGGAGCCTTAGAGCTTCGCTTCACACGATCCACACTTACTCACACTTTTCACTCTTCCATCCTTTCTTTGCTTCGCAACTAAATTGGATTTGAGCATCATTACTTATGCATTCCATACTTTCTTGAATTTTTCCACATTCAAAAGTATGTCCATGGAGTTAGCTTCAGATCTTCTCAAAGTTGTGCTACGACATTCCTTCGAAACTGACATAGAATCCCCTTTGGTTTTATGTGCAATCTTCTCTCAAACCACAGTGCGTACTTCAATTCTCAACATCTGTCGGATGTGGTCCCTTAATCAATCATGGTCGTTGATTTATTTTTCTACCCATCAAAACACACAACACACCCTCAACACTCAACATTCATCCAATCTATCCTTGATTTGATCTCGATCGTCGATCTTCTTTAGCGTATCGAGATCACGTGTAACCAAACCACACAGTCGTTGTCTAATATTGACCTCTATTAAATCACATCCGTCGATCTACTTAATTGTCCTCAAGAACACACCATGCAACCACGATGCACAACAGCCATTTGATCTAGAGCTCAGATTAATCTCAACCGTTGATCAAGTTTTCACATGGCTTGAACCTTCATCTCACAACCACTTCCTGATCAGATCTCTGATTAGCCTCAATCGTCGATATGTTATCTTGATGGTTTCTGGATCTAAGGAATATCTTCTCATACCTCTGTGACCTCCAGAATGCACTTTTGCGTTCCACCGCACTCATTTTTCACCCATACTTAGACGCATCTCCAAGAATTTCTACCATGGGTCTAAGGCATATCTCTTCATACCTCTGTGACCTCCATAATGCACCTTCCCATTCCACCACACTCACTTTGCACCCATACTTAGAAATTTTTTTAAGTATTTCATCGTGGGTCTACGAGACATCATGAGTCGTCTGATCTTTCCATGTTTTGATCTCTTTCGTCGATATTTTCTTCATACTTAGACAATTTTTGACATCTTACCACGAGTCTAATCCCTTTCCCAATTCACTTTTCTATATTTGTGACCTTGTTCGTCCGACCGATTTTTCTTGGTACTTGGTCATTCTTGATACCTAGTCAATTCTCAAGACATCTATGTCCAAATTATTCTTGGTACTTTGTCATTTTCAATATCTCGCTGGAGGTCTCTTATACTTAGTCAATTTTCGACATGTCACTGCGGTTTCGTGCTCATTTCTTCACATGCTCTCTATTCTTCATCACTTCATTATCTCTGTGATGTCTTGATACTTAGTCGATTTTCAAAACTCCTATTGTGGGTCGCTTACACTTAGTTGATTTTCGAACTCTCATCGTGGATTCAGACTCATTTCTTCACATACTCTTGATTCTCTAGCGTGCTCACTATCTCCATGATGTCTTGATACTTAGTCTTTTTTTAGATCTCTTGTGTTGATGTTGTAGATGAGGTGGCTTCTACGTGGACACCTTCTTCATGTAATAGATGGCATGGCATCAATACGTGTCCTGACACGTGGCACTGTACATGGCATATGCAGAAATGATTATTATGGCACTGACGTGTACTCCCTCTGATGTGGCGCTCATCTAACTAGACACGTAGCGCTGATGAGGTTGTTGACATGGCTAAGTTGGCCCACCAAGTATCATACCCCGATCTTCTGATATTAATTGTTGATCTCTGGAGATGAACGGTAAGGATTTAATTTGTTCTAGGTTCACAGTTCTCTATGCTAAAATTTAACACATTTAGCATGGTAGCATGACTCTTCGTTCACATTCAAACTAAGTGCTTTAACATTTTCATTATAAACCCTTTGTATTTGTTTTTCCTCATGAATGTGGGATATATTAATATGGGGGTTTTCCTTACTATCTTTTGCATGCTCGGTACTTCATCACGTTCTTGGACTCTCTGAGCCTTCAAACTTCAACTCTATCTCTCTTATTGTTTCTCAGACCTGCAACGCGATAATCTCATTCATATTCTAGTTGTGCGACTTCTCCTTGTGCTTGTGTGGCTTGAATTCACTTGGATCGACTGTTCATTGTCATCCTGCCTTGAACGCATGCTCAATACTTCCTCTACACTCTTCTTCTTATGTATGTCCATAGATTCGTGTTTCTGATTTAGGTTTGATCCTTGGAATTTCCATTTGTAGGATCATTTTGTTTTTCTTTCCTTCATTCACATGGAGTCGCCATTCTTCTTTAAACATGTGCAACCAGAATTTAATCTGTTGTATTTTCGCACAGTCATTTCATCTTCAAGGTAAACAAAGAACACTTGCATAAATTTAACAACACATAGTCATATTTTGTACACACAAGCTTATCAATTTGCATATACATTTATAGTCTCCCCTTGCTTGTGATATCAGTGAAATCCTTTGACATCAATGAAAATGCAATTTCCAATATGTTGTGTTCAGCTAAAGAATTTTTGAAAGAATAAAAAAAGTCTCGTTTTTGTTTAGCTTTAATGTCGAAAAAAGTCCAAGAGATGGATAAAATTAGTCTGATACCACCGAAGGCTCAACCTTTGTTGAAGGAATTTAAATAGATAATTGCAGATGATCTACCAACAGTTTTACCTCCCTTGAGGAGTATATTGCATCAAATTGACTTGATACCAAGGTCAAGTCTGCCTAATAATGCTCCTTACCATATGACTCCAGTAGAGAGTGAGGAAGTGAATAAATAAGTAAAAGAGTTGCTTGATATAGGACTGATCTGATAGAGTTTAATTCCTTGTGCTATATCGATAGTATTGACACTAAAGAAAGGGGGTGAATGGAGAATGTGTATTGATTCATGAACTATCAATAGGATTACTATTAAGTATAGGTTTCCCTTACGAAAGATGGACGACCTCATGGACTATTGAGTGGGGCCAAGTACTTTTCGAATATGGATTTGAAGAGTGGATATCATCAAATTCAGATAACAGAAGGTGAAGAGTGGAAGACAGTGTTTAAGACAAAGGATGGATTGTTTGAGTAGCTAGTCATGTCATTTAACCAATGCCCTTAGCACATTCATGAGACTTATGAATGAAGTATTGAAACCATTTTTTGTACACAAAGGCTTATCAATTTGCAAATACATTCATAGTCTCCCCTTTCCTGTGATGTCAGTGGCATCCTTTGACATCAATGACAACGCAATTTCCAACATGTTGTGTTCATCTACGGAATTTTTGAAAGAACAGAAAAAAGTCACGTTTTGTTTAGCTTTGATGTCGAAACAAGTCCAAGAGATGGAGAAAATTAGTCCTATACCACTGAAGGCTCAACCTTTGTTGAAGGAATTTAAATAGATAATTGTAGATGATATACCAATAGGTTTACCTCCCTTGAGGAGTATATTGAATCAAATTGACTTGATACCAGGGTCAAGTCTGCCTAATAATGCTCCTTACCAGATAACTCCAACAGAGAGTGAGGAAGTGATTAAATAGGTAAAAGAGTTGCTTGACATAAGACTGATCTGATAGAGTTTAAGTCCTTGTGATAGACCGATAGTATTGACACTAAAGAAAGGGGGCGAATGGAGAATGTGTATTGATTCACGACCTATCAATAGGATTACTATTAAGTATAGGTTTCCCTTACAAAAGATGTACAACCTCATGGACTATTGAGTGGGGCCAAGTACTTTTCGAAGATCAATTTGAAGAGTGGATATCATCAAATTCGGATAACGAAAGGTGACGAGTGGAAGACAGTGTTTAAGACAAAGGATGGATTATTTGAGTGGTTAGTCATGTCATTTGGGTTAACCAATTCCCTTAGCACATTCGTGTGGCTTATGAATGAAGTTTTGAAACCATTTTTGGGAAACTTTGTTATTGTGTAGCTAGATGACATTCATATTTTCAGTGGAACCAAAGAACAACACCTGGAGCATGTTAGAAAGGTGTTGCGGCGGTTGAGGGAAGAGAAACTGTTGATAAATTTGAATAAATATATGTTTTTGAAGGAGGAATTAGTGTACTTGGGATTTGTGATTTCCAATAAAGGCTTGAATATGGATCCTAAAAAGGTAAAGGCTTTTTTCGATTGGCCAACACCTAAGTTTACTTTTGATGTGAGAAGTTTCCATGGTTTGGTGAGCTTCTACAAGAAATGTATCTGAAATTTCAATGAGATTTGTGCACCAATTACCGAATGTATGAAAAAACGGATTTTCAAGTGGACAGCAACAGCCATGAATTATTAAAATACATGAAGAAAAAGGTAAAAGAACAACTAGTTTTGGCGCTTCCATATTTCAATAAAGTATTTCAAGTGGATTCTGATGCAAGTGGTTTCGCAATTGGAGGAGTTTTGAGCTAAGAGAGAAGGTTGATTGCATTCTTCATCGAAAAAATGAATGATGCTAAGAAGTACCTTGTTTATGATCAAGAGTTTTATGTTATTGTACAAGCCTTGAAGAAATGGCAAAATTACTTGCTACCAAAGGATTTTTTCTTATTTATTGATCATAAGGTGTTGCAGTACATCAATAGTCAAGGTAAGTTGAATCAAAAGCATTCCAAATGGGTAGAATTTTTCCAAATTTGCTCATTTGTTTTGAAGCACAGGTTTGGAAATTCGAATAAGGTTGTAGATGCGTTAAGCCAAAGAATAATGTTGTTGAATACTTTGTCAGTTGAAGTTGTTAGATTGGAATGTATGAAAGAGTTGTATGCAGGGAACGTAGATTTTGCAAAGGCTTGGAAAGCATGCAAAGAGCCTTGGAGAAACAATAGAACATTGTATTTGTATTTTTCACATCCAAGAAGGATTCTTGTTTAAGAACCAAAGTTTGTGCATTCCACAGAGGTCATTGTAGTTGAATCTTGTTAGACAATTGCATAGTGGAGGTTTGGGTGCACATTTTGGAGTTGATAAGACCACAGTGCAAGTGAAGGAAAGACACTTTTTGCCAAGCATCGAGAAGGATGTTAATAATTTTGTTGAGTGATGTATAATTTTCCAGCTAGAAAAAGGAAAGATTCAACACACAGATTTGTATACACCATTGTTGGTACCCAAGAGGCCATGGGAAGACATAAGTATGGAATTCGTTTTGGGATTTCCCAAGATGCAGAGTAGTCATGATTTTTTGATAGTTGTAGTGGATAGGTTTTCAAAGATGGCACATTTCATACCATGTAATAAAACCAATGATGCTACTAAAGTGGTTTTTTTGTTTCTTCGAGAGATTGTGAGGTTACATGGATTTCCAAGAAGTATCACTTCCGACAAAGATACAAGTTTTATTGGAAATGTTTGGATGATACTTTTGAAGAAGATGGGTTTCAAGTTGCCATATAGTTATTCATATCATCCACAAATGGATGGACAAATTGAGGTGGTTAACCGGAGTCTTGGGAATTTGTTGAGGAATTTGAGTGGAGAGAAGCCAGGACAATGGGATTTGGTCTTGGCCTAGGATGAATTCACTTACAAAGATTCAATCAATAGGTTTAGTGGAAAGATTCCATTTCATATTGTTTATGGCAGATCACCAAAAGGAGTTGTTGATTTGGTTAAGTTTCCAAATATGGAGGACGAAAGGAGCGGTGATGCAAGTTTGCTTGCAAAGGGCATACAGAAGATGCATAAGCAGATCAAGTAGAAGTTGCGGCAAAGAAATACCAGATATAAGCAAGGAGGAAAATTGTGAAGAAGAAAAAAGGTTTTTGAAGAATGAGAGCTTGTAATGGAACATTTAACGAAAGAAATATTCCCCAAAGGTACGGACAGTAAACTCGGTTACAAGAAAATTGGACCATGTTGAGTCCTGAGGAAGATTTATGAGAATGCATATAAATTAGAGTTGCCGGAGAATTTTGAAATTTCCCCAATATTCAATGTGGCTGACTTGCATGAGTTTCATGAGGAAGAAGGGGATGATGAAAAAGGTACCCTGGCTAAATGGAAGAAACAACTACCTATTAAACCAGCTAAATAATTAGAGCAAATCTTGGCGAAGAGGGTTAGCAAAAGGACATGGAATAAATAATATTATGAATATCTAGTTTGAAGGAACAGGGGTTCCAAATATGCATCGCAGGTTTTTGAAGAAGAACTAGCACACCTACGAGGATCTTCACCCTCTGTAGAATCTATAGTGAATCTACATGAGTTGGAGCTCATGTTTTCTTACCAAGAATGTCTGATGTAGGAGCATCTTTGGCCTTAGGCAATCAACATCAACCAAAAATATTTTGATTTCAACTTAGTAATGGTAGGATGAAATAAGGGTGTTGCAAATCCAAGCATGTTTTAAATCCATGTTGTTGCAACTCTGTTTAAATACTACATATCATAATGTGTTGCAACTAAAGTGCTACAACTCTCGTTGTGTTGTAAGTGTTGCAATTCCCATTGTGTTGTAATAAATCCATGTTGTTGCAACTCTGTTTAAATACTACATATCATAATGTGTTGCAACTAAAGTGCTACAACTCTCGTTGTGTTGTAAGTGTTGCAATTCCCATTGTGTTGTAACTGTTGCAACTCTGGGCATGCTACAACTCCAGTTACAATGTTGTGGGTCACACTACGCTGCAACTCCTGATGTTGTATGTTATGCGTGTTGTAACTCCATGTGTCCTATACGGAATTTTTGGCAAGTGACAGGTCGTCATTCCATGTGTCTTGTGTGAATTTCATGAAAATCAATGGATCACATGTGTGATGGAAGACTAATCATTTGATAACAGTTTGACGATGTTAACTGTCACCATTGTATAGTTTCCAACGCACGTTTAGAAAAATGGTTGAGAAGTTGAACCTTCATAAATTCCCAACTTCCAATGCAAATTGGAAAAAAAAAACAACTGAAAAGTGGAGCCATCGGGATGGTCTGGCATCGGAGGGATCACTGGAAAAGAAAAAAGGAAAAGAGAGGGATTTTTTCTCTTCGGTTTGATTGGAGACAGAAAAGAGGGGACAGAGAAGGTACGTCTGCAAGAAAAATAGCATAGAGGAAGGGACACCCAGTTTTGTTTCACACTGTGGAACAAAGGAACTCACTTAATTCATTGAAAAAATGAGAACAATGCTTGAATGTCTAGTGATGTAACAAGATTGTAAGAGATAAATTATGTCTTGTTAATAAATAATCTTTAGTCCTTGTTTAAATGGCGTTATCTCTTGTTTCCTTTTCCTATGGCTATCAATTCCTCATTGTATTAGTTAAATGCTAATTTATGTTAACACTAGTACATTGGTAGTTGTGCACTCTATGGAAAAAAAACCTAGTTTTGTAGTTGGTTGAGTACAAGATTGAGGGTTATTGCATCACAAGAAAAGGAAGAGATGGCTAAAGAAAAGGGAAGAGGAACACAGGGGACTAACCAAAAACCAAAATCAAGAAAGAAAAAAAAAAACTGCAAATTTAAATAAGAAGAAAGAAGAAACTAGTGAAATTAAAAGTCCAAAAGAAAAAAAGAGACAAGAAAAGGGGCAAGAAGACAAATGTGAGCAATGAGAAGACAAGGGAACAGAAAAAGAGAAGGAACAAGACAAAGGAACACCAAACAACTCAAGAGGAAGAGGAGAATATAAGAAAAGAAACAAGAAACCATTGATGTCACAATCAATGACCATCATCAAGTTGTTAGTTTTATGAAGAACAAGAAACCAGTTTTTTCTAACATCCCATCCATTATCTCTATTGATATTAAGGAGGTGCTTAATAATTTTAATGGCTTCTCTAAACTTACGCCTAAAATATTTATCCTCCTTGAAAAGCACCTTAGCGTTCTCAAGGAATAATTGAAGTTTGATATTATGGGTGTGCTCAGCAAGGTTGGAGGTGCATAAATTATCAAGCCTTATGTTTGCTTCATGTTCCTTGACCCTTAATTGGACGGAACAATTGGTTTCCCCGATGTAGGATTTACCACAAGAACAAGGGATCTCATAGACCCCTTTGTAAAGACGAGGATTAAAAGGGTCCTTAACGGATTTCATCATCCCCTTAATGGTGTTAGGAGGTTTGAAAGAAATAAAAATGTCACTCTTCTTAAGGAACCTAGCAATTTTACCAGTCACTCTTTACATGAACAGAAGGACAAATTTTGAAGCTTCATCACAATCCATGTTACCAGCTCTCTGGATGATGCTCTTAATCAGGGTTTCTTCATACCTATTATTTTTTAACACTTGAATGAGATGTTTGCGCTCAAGATCAAGATGTTCATTGTCTGAGATTCTAAGGGCTCTAGTTGCAAGGGTATTAATGACACCAAGTTTATGAGTTGGATGGAGATGGGAATCAACATGGAGATATTGTTCAATGTGAGTGGCCTCTTTGTTAAGCCCCAAACAAATCCACATGTTAAGAATAAAACCCCTTATTAAGCCCTATATATTGAGTTATTACATTTATAGTGTTATATTAGTAGGTCGGCTAGAACCTTTCATTATACCATTTCATTATAATTGTACCTTTGTCTTACACACACACACACACACCAAGGAGACCTAGTCTCAAGATCATCATATATTGTCTTCTGCATTGAATGTATTGTAAAATTAGGTTTCCCCCTCGTAGTGGATTTTTATTCATTGACCTTTTATCATTATCATGGCATTGTTTGATAACATTTGCTTTCAGAGCATACGATCCTAGGGTTTTCTTCTTCAATCAAAACATATTGGAATTTTTGTTGTAACTTTTTTTCTAGGAAGTTTCAGACATCGAAATTATGAGACTAAGGAAAAATGGTGAAGAACAAGTGGTCAAAATTTCAGGTCTGGTTCGTTATAGTTTCAGAGATAGATTTTGTGGAAGTTAGGATTTGTGAGTATTCCTAAAATTATTCTCAAATGAGTCATCTTTTTATTTTCGCTATAAAAAACATTCGGTGAAGTTTTAGATTCTGAAATTTTTAAAACGTAAGGAAACATAGTGAATTACCCATGCATAAATTTTCAGATTTTGAATCACTATAATTTATTAGATATATCTTGTATAAGTTGGGTTTTTTTAGTAATCTTGAAATTAGTCTTAAACAAGTCATTTTGGTATTTTTGCTATAATTTTTTATGAGTGAGGATTCACACTATGAAATTTTCAGGAGTTTAAGAAGTCATATCAGAGTACTACATGCCAAAATTTCAAACTCGGAAGGGTTCAAATTTCAAAGATGTCGAGAAAAAGGTCAACCATCCAGATAGTCTCCAAATTAGGGTTTGAAAGGTATGTAACTTACAATTGGCATAACTTTTAAATATATCTCATGGAAGTTGGGGTTGTTTACTAATCCTAAAATTAGTCTTAAGATTTAGACTGTGAAATTTTCAGGAGTTTAAGAAGTCATATCAGAGTACTATAGGCCAAAATTTCAGACTCGGAAGGGTTCAAATTTCAAATATATCGAGACAAAGTTCAACCATCCATATAGTCTCCAAATTAGGGTTTGAAAGGTATGTAACTTACAATCAGTGTAAATTTTAAATGGAAGATCAAATAAAAAAGATGGATGAAAATAAGGAAGAAATACAAAAATCCAGGAATGAAATGAAAAATAAAAGATGGATGAAAATAAGGAAGAAATGAAAAATCCATGAAGTTCATAGAAACCATTATCTTACAGAGGATACCTAAAAGGGATATGAAGATCCAAGGAAATCATGCAAAAAAAGAGAACAATGGTGTTAAGACTCAATCACATACGGGGAGTATTTTATCACATTTGGAAAGCACAAATATTGAATCTCGAAATCATTATCATTCATCACTCCAAGATCCACCTCATCAAGTCTTCAAGTTGGCGCCAAGGAACTACTTCATTTTGAAGATCAATATGAGGAAAGTTGAAAGTAAAAATATGGCTACTAAAAGAGTGGTCACTAAAAACTATAGAGAGCACCATGCCCCCTCTCCTTACCTCACTCAACCAACAAGATTGACACCTCAGCAAATGGATGAAAGAAGAGAAAAGCGACTATGTTTGAATTGTGACTAAAAGTACAGTAAGGGGCATAAATGCAGTGAGAAGAAAGTATTCTACATGGATAGTGAAGAAGAAGAAGATCAAGAATTGCAACCATCACAAGATCTAGAGCTAGAAGAGATTGTTCCAACGATATATTGGCATGCATTGGTCAACATCAATACTCCACAAACCCAAGATTGAAGGATATATCAAAAAGAAAAAGGTAACAATGTTGGTTGATTCTGGTAGTACCCATAACTTCATCAATTACAAATTAGCAAAATTTCTCAATT